>JAVHJQ010000342.1:0-16339 GCA_031306095.1 Pyricularia sp. CD86 | reverse complement strand
AAAGGCTGGCCGAAAACCGGTGCGCTATCCTGCATTGCCTTCGTGAAGCCGCTTGCGGTCGACCTCATCCGCCGCCCCCTCTCCTACCCCCTCCTCTAACTCTACACAGCTTGGCAAGGTAATAATGTAGGTGCGGTACCAAATATGAACCGACTTTTACGGACAGACTAGAGTGTAAGCTGCCGAGGCGACTATCTCTCAGCTGCGGGTTCCTATAACCGAATCTTTCCAGCATTGTTTGAAGGCTTGGCCAAACATCCTGGAATTATTCCGTTATAGGAACCCGTGACTAGGTGATAGTTACCTCGGCAGCCTGCAGTCTATCTACCCTGTCCGTGGCCGTAGCTGCGCTATTGAAGCGTCGATGCGCTGCGCTGCGATTCGGAAGCTCAAAGACTCAAAACTCAAAGCTCGAATCTGATCGGTTGCGTGACCGTTCATCCTTGCCTACCTGGGTTACTCAGCTAACTTAGGCGGATGGATAACAATGGCACGCTCTCGGCCGGGTTATCCCATAGTTGCAGGGATCAATGTCGTTGCGCTGGGTGGCGACAGGTGGAGCAGTTGGCAGCTTCTGGATTGCAGTTCGCGACTGTGCGAATGACTGAATCAATCCAACTGTCTATGCGCTTCCCTTGTGATGGTAATCATGCCGTCTTCAGCTTGCAGAACGGATGGGGGGGATGACCGGCTGAAGTAACGCCCTCGCTGGGTTTCGTTGGGTCACGTTCAGAAAGGCCACTCTCGGGGCATCCAGTTCTGTTCGTACAACTGAGAAATGAAAAAGTATTCATCCTCAATGTCGCTGTTGTTCAGGAGATTCTTCCAATCGCGCTCTATGCGGTTCCCCAAGAAATAATCAATCAGCCATTCTGTGCCAAGTCATGCCAAGTCCGCAAAGCCACCCACGGCAGGAGGTCGGTCATGCCAGACTTACCAGACTCCTTTGCGCATCTTCTTGTGAACGCAATTAGTGAGGCTCCATCTTCACCCGAGTGTAGGCGAAGATCGTCATCTCTGACATCGCTTGCAAAGATCTTGCTCCCACCTCTATAATGGGAATACGCCAGCAATGTGGTTGCTCCTAATCCCATCAGAAAGGTCATACTACGTTAGCCTACTCCCAAGATGCTGTTGATGTTGTAATCGATGGCCAAGCGCCTGATTGAAGCCCCGACCGCTATGCATCTCACTTACCCATATAGTACTCCCTGACTTTATCCTCTCTGGCGAACCGCCTCTGCATGCCATGCTTGCGAGCGTAGCCAGCGTCATGCTTGATGACGAGAGCAATGTTGTGCAACAAGATGAAAGTCACCAGGTATGTTGTCAACCACGTCCTGGCCTTGTTTTCTTGTGTCATCTTCTGCAGGAGCTCGAGGGTATCGTGTCGGAATTTGGCTTGGATTTGGTGGATTAGGATCGAGTCGAGTTGTGCGCCCAAAACCGGCGGTAAAGGGATTTTGCCACAGAGGGGGCTCGTCTCATCCATGATGTCTTGCGGCATTCCCAAGGTTTCCTCGCCAACAATCTCAAATGAGTTTGTCGTCAAGCGGATAGACATCCAAAGCTCCAGTGTGCTCTTTAGCAATTCCTGCTCCTTCTTGTCAACCCCACTGTCGTTTGCTCTTTTCAAAGCCAGGGCGTAAGTGTTCCAGATGAGAGCCTTGCTAGGCCCAATCACCTTCTTGCACATTTCCCATATCCCACCCCTAATGTACTTATCCAACACGACCTTTGTTGCGTCCATATCAACCACGGCAAAATGCGGAATGTGAACGGATCGCTTGGTGCCGTCAGGGCCCACCCAAGATCTCTCCAACGAGTCGCCCGCCTGAGGGACGAATTGCCGCACACGGAGTGCAACTGAGCTACCTGTAAAACCCTCTGTCACATGGATTGTCCTTGTTTCTAGGGATGCCCAGCTCGAAATGTCATCGGCCACCGTGCTATCTTTCCATCGAGATGTCCACTCAAAGCCTCGAACTTGGCCTATCTTTGAGAGAACTATGTTGTTTATCTTGAGCCGTAGGCAAGGAAGACGCCAGACTTTGCTCGTATTGGCGACCTTCTTGCACGTTAGACAGCAACCCTTTCTGTCGTTTATGTCGATGTTACACTGCGCATCGCATTGTTAGCTGCAGGCACCCTACCAAAATAGAAGACGCAGGCGTTCTCTCTGGGTCCGTCTTGCTATGGAGAGGGTCAAATTACTCTGATTCTTTGCATTCGACATCGAATGCAACTTCCGACCTTCCTTGTCTCTGCAGTCAAGTCCCGCTCTCCACGATCTTTGAAAGGACCGCGCTTCGCAGGAGGAGCTCTGTGGGCCGAATATATCAACTCAAAGTCCTGGGGCCTGGTGTAAAATTCTATCGGCGCGCCGCTGTTGTCGACAAGGTGTGCCTGGGGGACATAGGCGGGGAACACATCATATCCCAGAGACACGTCATCTGCGGCGCCAGCATGGCTGCTTGACGGAGACTGCGTCTCAGGGCTGTTTTGGTAGGGCCTATAGCCAGGAACGTTTTCCATAACATGCACCGTTGGGTGCATTGGGACGACGGTAGCCGTGTGCTGGTCGGTCGAGGCTGGCCTGGAATATATGGAATTCGTTGCATTTCCCTGGTAGTACATCACCGGCTTGTTTACGGTTTGCTGGTCGAAAGGTATATGTCGCGGAGGTGGCAATGCCGTAAAGGACGTCATGTAGTTATCAACCATGAGAGGCGCGTCAGAAACAACCGGTCCAGCCTGGTTCGAGTGCGTGATAGGTGTGCCATTATCATAGCCTGTAACAGGGGTAGTCGGAAGATTGGCAGGCGTTGGGGATGTGCCCATCGAAGTAACTCGCGTTCCCCCGTAGCAGTGAGGCGCAGTCGTCACAGGGATATGATGGTCGTCTAATGTAGGTGGTTAGCCAACACATGATTCCCGACACTAGTTCGATGACGAGAAATGCCATGCAAGTGAATTTCCAACCCACCATGGCTGTTCTGGTAAGATTCGTGGGAGTCATATGTAGGAAAGCCTGCAAAGGCATTAGCTATCCGAGGACCGCTCAGTCCTAGGTAAGTTGATGGCTGAGGAGAAGCAGTCATGGCCGCCCAGGAGTAGTGCTCGGAACTATCGTCTGAGCCTTGTCGGCTCCCCTGCATTGCTTTCGCACCACCTCCCAATCCTGCTCCCTTTTCCACATATGTGGACGGAGCAGCAGCTTGTGTCTCTACACGTAAACGTTTGTGCCTATGCTTCTCTTGAAGATCGAATAAGCTTGAGACAGGTACGTCAAGGGTAAGTGCAGCCTGGTTGACTATGCTTGGTGTCTCGGGTGATTCTCGGGTCTGGCCCAGTTGTAATAGCTGTGGGACGGGTACTTGCAGAATCCTTGCGGCCTGCTCGAGTATGAACTGGCTGCTATGGGGGGTCATCGCAGATGCCTGTGTGTTGGGCATCTCTGGTGAAGAAGTCGGGCCTTGATAGGCTGGCTCTGCAGCCGAGGGGACGGGACCATAAGCTCGACGCCTTTTGAGCGGAGGAGGAGCGTCATCGTTCTGTCAAGACAAAAGGAATGGTTAGTTGTCGCGTTGGACTTTGCTGCAAGTATCCAAAGTATGAGGCAAGGGGTTAATATGCGCGGATGGTTATCGGGACCATCGGAACAGACAGGTTGGATTCTGGTTGGTTAGATAGATAATTCACCCAGAAGAAAGACCAAGAGTATAACGGCAGCTCTGCAACCTTTCTCAAGGTTCATTTGATGCGTTCATCGGTTTTGGGAGAGAGGGTCAGGAGTGTTTGCAGTGTCTGTGTCGGGTGGATGTAGAGAGCACACATATGATCCCATAGATAGATGTGCTTGCCACTGACCGTTCTGGCTGGCCGCCAAGTATTCCTCGAGTTGAAAGACATCGTCGGATTGCTTTGTATATCATGAGTATACCTTACTTCCTCTTCCCAGGGCATGCGCGTATAAACATGGATAGATGTCGTCGATTCCAGCGTAGACTCGGGCATAAAGTTGCCAAACTCTTGCACCATTGTAGCCATCGGTCTTGGCAGTAGAAGCTATAAGTAGAGGATGGCGATGACGACGAGAAGCTAATCCTGAAGACCGCGAAACCCAGACAATAAAGGGTTTCGTCGTCGCCGAGAATCGCAGGACCTTGAGGGGTTGATATCCGAGCGGGGGGTGGAAAAGTAGTCTCACAAAGCCCAGTCCATGAAGCATGGGGGCAAGACCCCTTGAACCTAGTGGAGCGCAAACAAAGGCTAAACACAATGTCTGCCAAAGATCGAGTGAAGTCAGTGGCTGGGGTGGAAGGACAAAAACTCCGAAGAAGCAGTGGGTATCGACGTGGGTGTTGAAGAGCGATGGGATTCCATATATCCGAGTCGATCAGAACAAGCAAGGAACGAACAGAGCCAGATGTGGATCAAGGCCGTCTTCTGGAAGCATCAAAGTCGGCCAGTCCGGTGTCAGGATGGGCGAAGTGGGTGCTAATGCTTCCCTAGTGTCGTCTGTGTCGCTTCAGAAGTTCAGATCTTTCTGGAGGATTTCCCCCTGTAGGGCGGCTAGTGTTTTGTGCGTTTGTCAAAACCAGGCGAGCCCCACTGTGTGCTCGAGCCGTCTGCCGGTATGGAGCTGACTCTTTCCTTGCTTTTGTTTTTGTTTCGACCTGTTGGTTGTCAGTTGTCGGGTTCTTGTTGGTGCATTGCGACAACGTTGCAACCCCGGACATATTTGCCAGTCCACTTTGTCGCACGACCGGGCCAAAAGTCTACGGTGGTGGGCGAGTGTAGGTATGTATGTGGGTTAAGGTGGCGGTCAGAATGAAGATCTAGCCTACCTACCTAGGTATTATGGGCCGGGTATGTAAGGTAAGTATCTGTGGCACAGCTAGAGAACCACGTAGGCCGAGGAAGTGAGACTTCCTAAAGGTTGTCAGTCGACTTTGCGCCCTTTATCCCCGGGCTTGGAGAAGATTATCATGCTAGGCAAGGCGCAATCTCAATTATAAATGCGCTGGCGGTCTAGGAACGGGGACACACACGGCAGATGAGCAAAGCTGGAGATTCGCGGCAGATAAAAGATCGATCCCGCGCGTTGGTCTCGCGCGCCTGCGGTTGACAGAAGAAATATTTGCCTCGTGCTAGGTTTGGAGACGGGCGGGGGCGAAGAAGCAAATAAACAATCCCGAGATGAATATGGAGAAGAATTAAGAAATAAAAATGATAAGACTAGAGAAAGAAAAAATGTCAACCAGGGTTGCCGTGGAGGGCTGGGATGGATTTAACCTAGACTCAGTGCAAATGCTTCAGAAAAGGCAGAAGGCACATGACGCGCAAACAGCCAGACTGGGGAGCCGGGGGACGAGGATCTTGTACGGGTTGACTTTGGAGTTGGGTGCAGGTGGTTTTGGGGCTGTTCCTCTGGATGTAAGGGTCTGGTTTGACCAGTAAGAGTGAGGCGGGCTCGAGGAAGGTGATACGATCAACCAACCTCTACCTGCCTATGGGAACCAAAATGAGAAATTGTACCATCAATTGCCAGGCTGGCAGCATGATCGATGCCATCCATGCCATTCGATTAATGGGCACCACCATCGATTGGGCCACTCAAGTGCCCGACTACCTACCCTACGGTACTTGTCTACTTCGTACCTAAGGTACCTACCTACCTAGGTACCTACCTTACCTCCCTTACCTCCCTTACCTTAGCTGCCCGGGCTGGAAGTGAACCATCCACCACACAGTAAACAGGTTGGGTTTGCTGAATATAGGCAAATTAAAGATGCCTGCGGGCTGATGGTCCTCCACCCTCCTTTGACAGGCTCCTCGCTCAATTTGTCGTAATATGTGGAACATGAGATTTCGAAGCGAAAGCAAAAAAAGGCCCCCGACGCCACTTCTGCGACGCTGAGGGGGAAACAAGCCATCTCTCTTTGGTAGGTACCTTCGGGCTGCCTTACCTTGCTGGGCTAGCGAGCCTAAGGTACCTACCTACTAGGGTGACTTAAGTGGAGAGGACTCCTTACTAGTAGCCGGGTAGGTGGGCACACAGTATGCTTGCTTGTATGCAAGAGAAAAACCAGCATTGCAATGTACCTGGGTACGTGATGGAAGATCGTTTGTTTGTCAAGATCAAAATAGAGCCTTTTAACGTTGGTTGTATTCGAACTAGAACTAGACTCTAGACTAGTCTAGTCGTCGGGACCGGAACGGAGAGGTTCGTGCGCATAACAAAACATACAGGTACCACATTTCCTATCAAACTATGGCATAAAATAGGAGAGTGACCATTTACCGTAACCCCACTGGCTCCCGTTGCCAGTCCCAAGACAGTAATCGCTTCGCAAACCAGCCCCGCTTAACCGGAGTCACCCTTGCTTTCAATTGAAGCGCTCCGACGGCCCGAGAGCGCCACGTCAATACAACAATAAGAGAACCGGCCTATTGGTTCCCTTTTGTTATTCAAAACCTATTCCATTATCTGCGACCGAGCTGTCTTACTGCGTGGGGGGTCTTTTTCTATCGTCTTGGAGATCAAAAGTCACACATGACCTAGTAAAAATACCTACCAAGCTACATAGATAGGTGTTACCAAAACCCCAGCCGTTCTCCTTTTTGGCTCTGTGAGGTATGCGCACAAAAGGCGGAGCCTAAACTAGCCCTGTCAACTAGTGGGCATGCCATGTGCAGGTCAGTGCCGGCGTCAACTTGACAGCTTGGGATTCCCCTGCTAAAAATCCCTTGAGTGGTGGAGTATATTCTTCTTTCAAATGGAATTCCCCTTTATCCTCTGTTTTTTTTTTTTTTTTCTCCGTTCTCTCACACTTCTGTCCCTGCTTAGCGTCCAGTCTGGGTTGACCTTCCAAATAACTGTACCGAGGTTTCCATTCACATCATCCCACGGCTTCCTGCTAAACTCGAGAACCTAGCCGGGCGTAGCTAAGGTCGTAGACAAAAAGACCCAATTTGGCTCAAATAATTGGTCTTGGCGAGTCATAACGGTACCAACAGATCGACCACAACAACTATAACAAAGACAAGAAACAACAAAAAAAAAAAAACAATATTTCTCCTTCACAGAACAGGCCAAACGTGGTGGGGTTTCAAGTGGAAGCATCAAATTTCAGCCGCATCCATGCCGAGATAGGTTCAAGCCGAGGAGGTGGCTGTAATGTATCACGTACTCAAGCGCTAGTCTCTGTCCTACTCCGTGGGGTTCGCCCACCCCTGCCTCGATGAGATCCTAATCCAAGGGTAGAAACGGTGGTATGGAATTCCAATCAAAGCTGAAGGAAAACAGCGGTCTACAGCTCATGTTCTGGTTCTAGTTCTAGTTTTATTTGGGCAAAAAACCGTGCTGAGCATGATTTACAACCGGCGGTTCTATTACCAACCAGTTGAATGAGCGCCTCTCTCGTCGAGTCGCAGTCTTGGTGGATAGAGACCCGGCTCGGGGCGGCCTAAGCGGGGAACCCGGATGGCAGTGAAGCTACCAATCTTTCCCCTTAGCAAGCCCACTTGGGTTTGTATTCAGTGGATAACAATATAAACATACCGGTAAACATTGACTCTGACTCTATTCAATGCTGACCTGAAAATCCCTCCCGGAAATCTTGGCCTGAGACAAGCCATGTACAGTTGCGGTGCTTGGCCTCTTTGGTGGCGGGTAAGAATCTCATGTTTGCCTTTCTCGTCTTTCTCAGAAAGATTTTCGAATTATTCGTCCCAAAGCCGATGCACCCTGTTGCTGACAGAATTTGGTAAGAGTGTGTGTCAGCAGAGGCGAACTGGTAACGAAAACCAGGAAATTGAACGGCTTCATTCTACGCGATCTTCAGCCTGCTTACCATATCCGGCCTAGGCCATCTGGCAGGCTTGCCCAACTGTCTAGCCGAAGTTTGCATCCTTTCGGAGAAAACGCTCACCATCTCCCACAGCCTCGGTGTTGAGGGTTGGCAGACCATCCAACTTGTGGTGTGACATGTCAAACAAGAACCAGATCGCTGGCAGAGGACAACGAATACACATCTGACCTCCTCTGTGCGCTCTTTTTTTTCGCTGGACGGCTACCGATTGAAAGCCCTCTGCACGTGGGCTCTCGTGATGGCGCAGGCCAGGGTGTCGATATTGATCACGCGTCAGCCAACGGCTGTCAGCCTGCATAGGTACAATAGATACGATGTGATTTCTAACCTTGTAACGCAGTGAACCCTAAGCCTCTCGGCACCGTTACAGTGCTCAACGAACTGTGCTTCCGTTGGGTCTTTGGTGCCTGTTAGACGCGGCAATTGCAGCGCGGCATTGGCATGTCCTCTTTTTGTTTCTGTCGGCTGCTAACAACCGTTTTGTAGTTGGGACCTTCAATACTAAGTACCTAAGCACCTATGCAAATGCATTAATCTTCCATTTTCGAAAAGAAAATATGGCCAGCACGTCAATCGCCGGTACCTGCAGAATGGTAGTTAAAGGACCAAACCGGTAAGAATTTGTCGATACAGAAGCAAAGTAGCTCCGATGTTGTTACCTCTGTTCAAGAAGAAAAAAAGAAGAATAAAATAGTAAGACTGTTTCAACAGTGTCCAGGGATGTCTTTTGGGTTCCCTATTGAGATGTGCAGAATGTGGGGGTGTGTGGAGCAGCCCGTCATCCATCCATACTACAGAAGTAAACCGTCGCACCCAGGCTTTGCCAGGTTGTCTTGGACGGACGATCAGTTAGTTTGTCAAACTTTAATCCAAAGTCCGACAGTGATTTTAGCTTCAAATTTCGAAAATTTTGCAATCAACTTCATGATAAAAACGAGCACACGCGTCATGTCCAAATTTCATAAGTTGAGTTGGATTCAGTCGTGACTCGGGTCGGTTTGTGGCGTGTCAGACCTGTTCATGTTTGACCTTGTGAGATACCTACGTACCTAGACTTCCAGTACTGTAGTATGTAATTACGGAACATGGAATTAAGTCTCTTTTTCTTTTCTTTTTTGCTATCACTTATTAATGGATTCTGTAGATTGCACTACTCACCACCCTACCTAGAGTGGCAGGTCCCTCCGTCTTTGGTCAGGGATCCGTTGGTCTGCACAGGTTTGGTCTCGAGATTTCTGTTTTGTTCGTCACATCCTTATCAGATTGTCGGCCGACAGTATTGTTGTTTTCCAGGGTTTGATCCATTACAAACCAACCGGCTTAGCCGACTGGAAGCGTTAAGCCGCCCGCTTTTCCAGTGGAACCAGCCGATGCTTACCGTACCTACCAAGCTACCTACCTCCCTTACCTCCTTTACCTCCTTTGCCTTACCTTACCTTACCTCACTAAGCTTACCCGCCTCCAGCTCACATCCACCTTTTTCAGTTTGCTGTGCCACTCGTTGGCGGAAGGGCGGTAGTTGTCAGAAAGGCGGGGGATATGAGCAATTGAAAGAGATGCAATACACCAACTACCCCAAGTGCGAAATGCTGACCCATGCAGCTTCATCACGTTGCAGAGTGGATGTCAACCAAGACGTACCTGACCCGTATAGGATAATGGCCGAGCTTGCAAGAGAGTCTACGCGCGCCCACTTAGTGTCCCAAGGTATGGGAACCGAGGCAAATCCGATACCTGCGGCAAGGCCGACCTCATATTTCCGACGGTGCGGCAAGGGTAAGACCTTGACTGAGGTTTTTGCTGGGCAGCCGTGCTGTTTTGATTACTGTTGCTCACTAATGGCATTGAAATGTAAGGTAGGAAGTATAGGTATACAAGTATCTGCTTCGGTACGGAGTAGATAAGTTGGTAAGGTGTGCTAAGGAAACACTCTATTCGGGGTCATGTAAGGTCGTTAGGTTTTCAACTTGTGCGAGTCCACCTGTACTGCATGTGGTAAGCCGTGGCTGGTAGGCCGGGGTGAAGTGCCCACCAATCCACAACGCATGTCAGGTTCAGGTTGTAACCAGCCCACTTACCGTGCGAGGCAGCTGGTGATTTCATTCATTGTAACTAAACTAAGGCATCTTCAGAGATACCCTACCTACCTAGGGACCTAGGTAGGTCTAGGTAGGTATATAGGCTGATTAATTGACTGAAGTGGGATGCCATTAGTTGGGATGGCATGCAATATACCAAGGTACCTTCTATGGTAGTAGGTGCCTGCCATCTAGTCTTCAGATGGTCTGATAAAATTCAGAGGGAAGTCGCGCCTGGACAGGCGGCAGCGGGCGCGTGCTCTCATGACTTCAAGGCTGGACGATGCACAATTGGCCGAATCGGGATAGGCAATGTGGCATCCATCAATGTTTCTTTCCCTCTCGTGTTGTTGCCCCACTATAGTCGGTAGGCGACATTGTTTTGCGTTATTGAGCTGGCGACTGGGCGCGGCGAGCACACCCGACAACGGAATAGCGGTGGGCGGGTTGAAAATTGCTGTTTAGGTGAGTTCGACATTTTATGTGCTGATTCGTTTCTTGATGCGGCTCCTCTTTTATTTCTTCATCCTCATTCTCATCGTCAGATTTTGTTCAACTACCTACTTAGCTCTACTCTACTTCTGAGCTACCGACCTTCCCAACCACTTTTTTCTGGCGATAACACCTCAACTTTTAATAGTAAGGGTATTGTTGACTACCTAGCCACCAGTCATCGAGGTATGTGCTTCACTTCGTAAAGGAAGTAGCCAGGTGCCTCGCCCGTCGACTTTTCCTCAACCACCCCTGAATCCCGCTCCACTACAACCAAACAAACAAAAAATAACGCTGAGAACAAGTTGAATCCCGGCCCCAGAAAATTCGCTCATCGATAAGTGTTCTGTTGCATCACAAGCCATCCGTTGTGCCGGTAGCGACAACCCAAGTCAAGACCGATCTATTCTAGAATAGTTTGGCCCGGTTCCCACAATAGAACCAAACATCATCCGGGGATCCAAGGCTACCCGGTTTAGAGCTTCTTGCGGCCCAAGCAAAGTCGGAACAGTTCAATTCAACGTCGGGCCAGGTCAGGTCAGCTCAAGTGCTGTCGCCCGTCGTGTCAGTCATTGTCCGACAGTCTCATCCCGAGCCCGGCGGCATCTAGCCTTTGTTCGGCCGGTGGCCGGATGTGTAAACTGGGATTTTCTGCAGTGACCCATTGCATAATCCTAGTCTAGACTAGATCGTCATTTACGCTTTCGGGCAGCGGCAGGCAGGCAGGCGTCCATGGTCAGGTTCATCAAATTGGATCCCAGCCCCGCGAATCTTCGAGGCGATTTGTCGATTACGACATTTTCTTTGTCAAGCATAATATACCTCCAAAGCTCGCATGCACCAAGTGAGCGCCAGCCCATTTTTTCCACCGGTTCAAAGATCAACCTGCGTCTTCTAAGTGCTATACTTGAACTTGGCCATAACAAAGGCTGGCCGTGCACTTCGAATTGACAACACGAAACAGGTTCAATCATTTCTGTATACGAATGGTCTTGGCTCTGGATCTGCCGTGATTCTACTCAATCATTACAGAAAGACCGGGCTGATTTCACTTTGTACAAACAAATCTCAATAATTCACTCCTGCATCACTTCCCACCTGTAAGTGAGAAATACTGGTCAGGTTCTCTATTCAGAACGACTTGCTCTGGAGCAAATCGCCGGCTTTCCTCATCATGGATCTCGACTCCCTCGCCATACACGACATAGTGCACCCCACAGCTGCATTCTCGCAGGATGAATATATTCCAGAAGACGAGCACCAGGATGTTGGGGAGCAGGTCCACTGCACACGTGCCTCTGATGACTGGGAAAACTCCCAGCTCAACCCCAAAAACCGCATCGAGAGCCTTGATCTCCCCGAGCCGCCCTTGTGGCGCATTGATGGTTCGGCAGGCCTCGGAACTCAGTACTATGCAATACCTCTTTTTCTAGGCAAATTTCCGCCTCTCCGCATAGATGTTTTTGTTGCAGAACATCTGGGAAAGTCCTCACCTCTGTTGCGGTCGCTCCTCGACCTTGACCAGGCTTTTCACACCAAGGACGCGGCCAGAGTCAACCGACTTGGAATCACTAGGCACATCGTCCGGGCCTTGCATATGTGGGCCAAGGGCCTGATTGACGCGGGCGAGCTAGATAAACTCGAGGACATTTTCCTCAGACAGCCGTTTGGAACCAAGCTCATCTTTGAGAACCTGGATTTGAACGTAGCCAACATCAGAATAAGTGTCGACCCGAATCACGATCTCGAGCTGCGACTGCTTTCAGTTGGGGACCTTGCCGCTATGTGGGACATGCCGGTGGATGACTTTCCGCCGTCCAAAGACATCACCGATCTTGAGTTTGTCACACAGCTTCATGACAGCGTATGCGTTGTTCGTTCCCCTGGTGAGGTCGGGGTGAGCATTAATGGTGAGGGTGAGGGCGATGGTGAACAGCTCATCCTCAAAGCCCTCTCAAGCTCGAATCGTTATCTGTACCACGAGCTGAAGATTCTATTGACTATGCCTCCACATCCAAATATCATGTCGAGACCCATACATATCATCACCAAGCAGTGCAACTTTGGCAACAAGAAGGGCATCATTGGCTTCACACTGTTTTATCATCGGACAAGCTCAATCCGCGACCTGATACCCTGGATGCGCATCCACAACAAGCTCAAAGTACAGGATCAGATCAAATGGGCGATTCAACTCACATCTGCTCTGATCCACATCCGTGAAATGGCAAAGACATATTATCCGGACTTGCGCCTAGACAATGTCGTCCTCTCGGAAGAAGGGGATGCCGTCATGGTCGACTTCGAGCAACGTGGCGTGTGGTGCGAGTTTGGGTCCCCCGAGGTCAACAACATTGAATTCCTGCGGATTCTTGCGTGTGACGATCCTTCGGAATTCACAGGGTCAGATGCTGAGCCCACAATTGGTGAAGAGCTGCGCGTTGGCTACTCGGAGCTTCTGAAGCGGCTGGTCCCTAACTGGGAGGAGTTGTACTTCAACAGCGACTACAACAACCCATCGGAGGGCTATAATATAGCCTGGAAAGCATTGACTCCGGCTCAGCAGGAAGCCGCCGAGGTTTACATGCTCGGAAGAGTGTTGTGGTGTCTTTTCGAAGGGCAAGCGGCGCCGAAGCGCGGGGCGGTGTGGCAGTCTTACCGCCGGGAGACAGATATCGAGTTTCCAAACTACAGTGAGCGCATGCCTGCGGCGATGCGCTCGCTTATTGATCGATGCACGGCAGGCAGGCGGCAAGCATGGAGTGATCAGGTCTCGCGGGTTCGTAGTCGCGTCGTGCTTAAGAGCGGTGAGGTCGTTTCCACCACCGAGTTACGCCGGCTGGCCAAGGACTGGTGGACGCGAGAGCTGCAAGAAAACGGGCTATATCTGGACACACAGGGCCGTGGCGCCGATCTGGACAAATTGAAGAGAATTGACGCGTCGGCACAGCGACCGAGGCTGAGGGAGGTCCTGGCAGAGCTCAAACAGTTTAAGGCGTCTTTGGAGTGAAGTCAGTCTTGATGACATGACGTACGTTGTGGGATGGATTATCTGCTTTGCATTTCCTTTTGTGGGCAGGGTTTCAGCATCTGCACCAACCTGATTTTTCTGCTTCTATTGGTTCGTCCATTTTTATTTTGGAGTTTTGGTCCGTTGAGTTTGTCTCAATTTTTATTTTACACGAAGTGTACCGTGTAGACGGGTATTATGGAAACTCAGGGCCCTGGCACACAAGCAAACAATTATTGTAGTTAATCGGATACGTGATCAATCTGAAGTTCGACATCAACCTACGTGGCCGCATCTACATACAATAATAGATAAGGTGGTCAACCTAGATAAAACTCCGCTTTGTCATCCTCATCGCTTTGTGACGTTGTGGGATTGAGCTCCACCAATGATGAGCAGCTGAGCGGATGAAAATGTACCACTACGGTATGTATTCGACTACGGAGTATTATTCAATATAACTGGAGGTTGAAGGAGAGCAGTGATTGGGCACTTGTTCTCTAGATTTCTAGAAGACGAAACTAGAGATGAAGCCCCCACCACCTTGCAGATGCGTTTATGGAAGGAAGATCGAGAGTGAGGCTATGGGGCAGCTCCGACGAATAAAATCGCAGCTTGGATGAAGACATGAACCCCGCCATCGTCACAAGTCGCACTGAGGTACGTCAGTTAGCAAAGGTACCGAATATCAAATTGTGAAGTCACACTTGCTATTGCTACTCAATCGGTAAAATCTCAACCAAGTGTAAAAAGTTTTCAACGACGACTTCTTTACAAATTGTTAATCTCTATTCAGGAAAAAGGAAGAAAACGGTCACCAAGATGGCCCCACAGGCAATCATTGCACCGTCCATCCTCTCTGCCGACTTTGGCAATCTGGGCGAGGAGTGCTCCAAGACCATCGGACAAGGTGCCGATTGGCTTCATGTCGACATTATGTGAGCGAGCTACCTCGGATCAAAAGGAATAAACAAAAAGGGGGTGGCAAGACCACATCCCCCCCAAAACGTCACTCCGCCGCTGGCTAACATGACAACCCAAAACCCTTTTCACCTGCGCCCAAAACTCTCCAGGGATGGTCACTTTGTCCCCAACATCACCTTTGGCCCGCCCGTGGTGGCCAAGATCCGTGGCCACGTCGACAGGCCCGAGGCCGCGCACGGCAAGGGCACGTTTGACTGCCACATGATGATCGCGGAGCCCAAGAAGTGGGTGAAGGAGTTCAAGGCGGCCGGGTGCGACCTGTACTGCTTCCACTACGAGGCGGCGTTTAGCAGCGCGGCCGAGGAGCCGTCGGCCAAGTCGGACGCCCGGACGAGCCCCCGCGAGCTCATCCGCTACATCCACGACCAGGGACTGCTGGCGGGGATCGCCATCAAGCCCGCCACGCCCGCCGACGTTCTGTACGAGCTGCTCGACTCGTCCGACGCCGCCGAGCGTCCGGACATGGTCCTCGTCATGACGGTCGAGCCGGGCTTCGGTGGCCAGAAGTTCATGGCCAGCGAGCTGCCCAAGGTCCAGGCCCTCCGTCAGAGGTACCCCGAGCTCAACATCGAGGTCGACGGTGGCTTGGGCCCCGGCACGATCGACCAGGCTGCCGATGCTGGCGCCAACGTCATCGTCGCTGGCAGTGCCGTCTTTGGGGCTAAGGACCCAGCAGAGGTCATCAAGGTCCTGAGGGAGTCGGTTCAGAAGCGTGCTGGGAAGATCTGAGAGGGAGGGGAGGGACAGGAGGATCTTGACAGTCTGGCGCAGGGGCGATGGGCAGGAGTGTACACGGCTAGTAAGTGGATTGTGGTTGGCCGAGACGATTGCTCTGGCTTGGGCGTCGCAGTTGCAGCTATGAGCTTTTGCAGCTGTGAGGCTGAGTGTCTCTCTTGCTATATCCTTGACCCAGAACCCAATCTACTGTTTGAGTCAATAAAACTGCCAAAAGACACGGATGGTATTCAATGTGCCCGCTATATGTGCAAGAAGGTCAGATGTGCATGAGAATCATTGGTGGTATATCCAGCTGCATGGCTAGGCAATAGTCTGGAGAAGCAACTTGATGGTTGGGTTTCGAGCAATAGGAGAAGTTACCGAGGATATCATGAGATCAATATAAAACATTGCTGACACTCGGTATCAATAAAGTGAGAAGCAAGCGTGCAAGTCACTGACGCTTCAATTGTCTTGTACAATGTAAGGCAGGTGTGGTTCGTACTATCGACTCCATGTGGTGAGTATCTACTAGGGCATTACTAGTATGCAACAAGCAGCTTTCTGCCACCTCAGTCTTTCCCACAGTTCCCACGAAGCATGTCCTGTATCTTCTGATATGGATAGGGGGATAGCCCTTGATTCCATAGTGTGTCGGCCTGCGTCCCGGTGCACACTTGATATTACCTATGCTAATAATGCTATGATCTTGTCAAAGTCTCATCATTAACCATACAAAGACCCCCATGGGGTATTCGAGTTAAAGATCTCAAACATGGCATCACAGAGTTCGGATGAAATCAGGGAGACGACTTTACGCTACCGATGTTCCTGGTATACCCAAGTGCCCATGGTTGCCCACATGTCACACCGATATCCCATTCCGAAACCATTTATGCTATAGCATAGAATACACCAAACAAATCAGTCACAATAACCTGCCCTCCGATTTCCTTCCCCCGCCCCTTCACTTCAACTCCTAAGCCGAGTGAGAAGACAAAGTTCATCTCAAGTCGACAGGACGTCATCATTTGTAAAATGAGAGGATTTGTTGGGAGGCAGGGCTGTAAATTACACACCGTTTACCTACCTAAACTAGGAAGAGAAGGTAGAGAGAGATAAGCGATTCCCCGCCCCCGTCCCTTTTTATCTTGAGGCGAAAGACTGACCGAGTCTTGGGA
>JAVHJQ010000340.1:0-11041 GCA_031306095.1 Pyricularia sp. CD86 | reverse complement strand
CGCTCTTCAAGTCTCGACTGATCGCTTTGCAGACTTTGCAGACATAGACTACCTAAGACACAAGTCATCCAAACTCAGTCGCGTCGGAGAGGAATGGCTTCTCAACCGGCTTGGGAACTCCAATACCAAAAGGAGACAGGTTTTGAAGTACTATCGGGACCACAAGAATAGACTGGCCGCCGACGTGGTCCATGACCAGGATCTTGCACCAACTTTACTCCGGTCAAGTAAAGCAACTACTTTTGTTCCCCAGCCAAGGCAGCAGCAGGACTTTGACGAGGATGACAACGACGACGACGTCATCTCTTTGGCTAGTGTCTCGACCATGAGCAGTGCCCTTGCAACACTTAGATTGCCGCGACTTTCTGAGCTTTCCCCAGAGGGTGATCCGTTCGAATGTCCAATCTGCTTCGTTTTGCAATCTTTCAAAAAAGAAAAATCTTGGAAGAGTCACGCATTCCGAGATCTCAAAGCCTACACCTGCACTGCAGGCCAGGAGTGCAAAGACCTGCTCTTTAGCGACCGGAATTCTTGGTTCGAGCACGAAATTCATTATCACCGCTCCTCCTACATGTGTGTGATATGCTCGGGAGTCTCGTTGCCAACGTGTGAGGAGCTTGAGAAGCACTTCTCCCAAAATCACCCAGATCTGCCCAGAGACCAGATCCTTGGCTTTATCGAGCAGGGCAGACAACCTCTCAAATACCACAATGCGCGGGACTGTCCATTTTGTGACGATTGGGCGGAGCATATCCGAATCAAACAGGATCCTAAAGGAAAGGGTATCGAGAGGCACAAGGGCGAAGTCAGGGTCAGTGGGAGCCGTTTCAGGAGGCATGTTGCCGCGCACCTGGAGCAGCTTGCCATATTTTCCATGCCTCGTGCGACAGAAGACCATGATGTAGATGGCGAACAAGCTAGCGGAGCTGACAGCCCCCGGTCAACAATCGACGCCGGGGAAGTCTCTCAAGTCGACTGGTCAGAAAAGGAGCCTCTGGCAGCCGATAAAGAAGACTTGCTTTCTGAGTATGAGTACAGCGGTTCTAATTTTGAAGATGAGGTTGCCAAGGATGGAGTTGTATTAGCCGGTCTTGGGCTGGGCCCAGGGGGGTTCTCATACTCTCCTGAAATCGAGACTGGCGACGAGACCACGCGCAAGAGGGCTCGTCGCGGGGAGGACGGTGCTTCCAATTTATCATTTGAATGCGTCGCGCAGGGGTGTGACATAAAGTTCAAAAGGGCGGTCGATCTGACCAAGCATGAACAAGGGCATTGGCGTCCGTGGAAATGTCCGCATGCCGGCTGCAAGTATTACGATTTTGGATGGCCAACTGAAAAGGAAAGGGATAGGCACTGTAACGGCCAGCATTTGGAAAATCCGACTGTGTACGAATGTTTGTTTAAGCCTTGCCCGTACAAGTCGAAAAGAGAATCGAACTGCAAGCAGCATATGGAAAAAGCACACGGCTGGAACTATGTTCGCACCAAGGTCAAAGCAGGTAAGTGTTGTTTACAAAAGGACACAACCGAATCCGAATAACATTACGAAGCTGGTTTCGGGTGACAGCGCAAATATGAACAAGTCCCCTGAAAGGCGACAAAGGCTAACCATATCCTTTTTGTAGAAAAAAGATATCCCGAGCATGAAACGGGTAGCGGGCCGTTAACCAAAGAAAACGTCATATATTCTGAACCCAGCGTCTTCATGCGTGGTGAACAAAGTGACCAAACATACACGCCTCAGGATGGCGAGACCAATATTCATCCAAGTTCTGGTCCTACAGATGCCCAGCCGCCACGAAATGAAGATGAAGCTGAGATGCGAGGCACTGACGTGGGAGTCACTCAAAAGCGCCAAACAGGAACGACTGAAGAGTCGGGCAACAACAGCGACCGGTCAATTGCAGCAACTAGAGCAGATACTTGCGATCGCTGCCTACGAAAAGAGAGTCGATGTAATGGGCAGATGCCCTGCAATGTTTGCAACGAAGGAAGCTACATTTGCACCTACCCTTTTGACAACGCTTGGTCGCCACTCGAGGAACTTGAACTGGGGGACGAGGGTTCTGATTCCTTGACAAGATTCGGCATAGACGTGTCAGATTCATGGTGGATGACATATATCAAGGATACGTTATCAGGCAAGCAGGAGGACGACAAGCATGAGCAGATTCTGCAAGCGGAAACGGGCCAGGAACGCCAAACTTATACACGAATGGCAAGACGACATCTATCAATAGAGACCCTCAAAGCCTACGGTTTCGATTTTTTCTACGATCAAGTATGTGGAGAAATGTCCTGGATACCCAGTGACAGTCTTAAACTGCGACTTAATGCATGAAGAAGAAAAGGCCACTGACTTGCACCGACAGGACCCCGAATACGTGCTTATCAAGCGTTGGATCCCAGAGGAAGAGCAACAACAGCTCTGGCAACACACACGCCTGCTCCGTGAGAAACGCGGAGTGGGCGCAGCGAGCAATGTTAACAAGGCGGATAGTACTGAAGATTAAGCTCCCGGGCCACTGATGCGTCTTCTGGATGCGGAGGCTGGATAGCCTGCATACCACCAAGTGAGGTTCTAAATACGAGTGCATCGGTGGCCGCTTGAAGCAGGCGTGATTTTGTGCCTGGTTCCGCTATCTGGATGAGGAGAACTGTCCGCCTTGCCAAGTGAATTTTGAGCTAGATATAACTCGACCAGCTCGATAAATCATGGTCATCGCAGCGTTGCCCAGCGGTGGTATTTCAACTTGAGGAATTAAGGGATCTACCAAGGCGTCAGCGACTAGTAATTGGCAGCAGGGGAGTTGTATCTCGCCTACAAACCTGGTGTTCTGGCTAGAAAATTTAGGTGGATAGGTAATCTAAGCTTCCAGCTCGACGATAAGTCCTAGACTGAATCATTATCTATCATCAGAGTTCCGTCCACCGTGTGAATGGACTGTCAGCCACGAACTACTTTCGCAACGGCAAATATAATCAATTGCCACCGAGCTTCGTTGACCTTGATCATGGAAAGCTGGTTATTCCCACGGCTGCCACCGGAATCATTCTCTATCCGTGTTTCACGAACACCTGATTCATCAGAAAGGGATAAGCCGGCTCAAGGTGGAAAGCCCACAATTTGCGCTGCCGTCTTACATGCTTGGCAGTGCTGTTAGAAAGCTATCCGGAAGCGTGATCGGACCCTTGGCCGGCTCCGTCTTACGCCTGCAGACGCTGAAGCACCCACCGGCAAGGGCAGCTCTTGCGAGGAATGATCCAGCCCAGAGCCTGTCAAGTCGGCCTACGATGGCCCCACGCCAGCAAAAGAAGCAGCCCAAGCACGGCTCGAAGAAATACCCCAAGAAAATATCCCCGAACCTGTGAGATGCACCCTGCAAGCAGCTCAAGGCAGACAATCGCAGGGTTTATGGCGGAGCACGAGAGCGCTCTTGAGGCCGTCGACCCCGCTGCCGCCGCCATGCGGGATTGGAACAACTTCCCAAAAGGTCCAGGCTATGCAAAGCCGTCGTGGCCCCGGACCGGCGCTCAGCAAGTTCGCCATAAAGAGAAAAGAGCAACATCTCTGGCTGGTAGTCGTTTTGGAAAGCCTGACAAAGGCACGTCTCAAGCAAGATCTTGAAACGGCTTGCAAACAACCCTCTGGAGGGATTCTGCGACGCCTACTCCCTTCTCTTGTCTCGCGTCGATCCAGAGCACAACGCCCGGCCTGAAATACCCCCTTGGCCTGATCATGGTTGTCCAGAGACTCTTGACAGTTGAGGAAAACCAGCGTTGCGCTTTATGTCAAAGCCCATCCCGAGACGAGCTCGCTTGAGCAAGCCGATGCTGGTGAAGCCGACGTGTTCCGGAAATTGATTTTTGAAACTAGTGGCTTCTTCGTTCTGGTGTTCGACGGGAAGCTATTCTTTATTAATTAGACATGCATAGAGTACCTACCATGAAAGATCGAGCCAGTGTCACCGAAGTTGCTACAGAGCGGTCCGGATGACGTCCCGTGCTTTGCAAGCTCAGCAACAGAGCCACAGGCCCATGCGACGGCCTCAGAGTGCTTTTTGCTATATCCTATTCTTTGGCCGTCGTCAGATGGAGACGAGTACAAAGAACCTGCTGATACGGATGGCAAGAAGGATGCATCCAGCTTCATGATTTATTCAGCTGTCTATCTCATGCATCATTTTGGCTCGAGCCAGCGTTATGAGAAAGTCAGCAGCTAGAGCGGCAGTGCATCTTCGAGGGCAATACTTCAGACAACAACCTGTCCCCACGCTCGTTGTATCTGCGCCTGTTCCGCAAACAGCTAAGCTCAAAGCACGGCTCCCTGAAGTTCATACAGCTTCATTGCTCAGAAGATGATGGGGCCGATCTGGTATATGCAGAATATTTTGTGAAGCATGGAGAAGCTCGTCGCTCAGTATATTGCCCTTAATTTCGGACTTGAGGGTAAATGCCGGAGCAAGTCACCAAGATACATTATGCTCTCGATGGCAAAGATAGTGTGATGGGCCGCCGACGCTGAGAACGCTGGGTCTCTTGAGGGAGGCCGTGTTCCAATCTACGTTTACTACAATGTGGAAAAAGCCCGTCTCGGCCCTGAACAAGTACTTTACTAAGCCGTCAACCCCCTCGTATCGGGGGTCAGCCATGGATACAATTCATATAGGCAAGTGGCTTGCAGACAAAGGCACCAATCTGTTGGCCGACGTGATGGTCCGCCGTCCCTTTTTCGGCAAGTACCATTCGAACACGAGCAGTATAGACACTCTCAATCCTCCTAGATGCTGGGGTCAGCCTCAGCGCCGCCAACAACAGCGGGTTGATGCCCCTCTTGTCGGCGGCCGAGCTGATGAACTGGAATGCCGTACGGTTTCTCATCGACCGAGGATGTAGCCCGAACGTCGCAGACAATGGAGGCGTCACCCCCTCTGATGCTGGCCACGTTCTATGAGACGCCAGAGCCGGAGTGCATGCTGCTCGACCGTGGCGCAGACGTCAGTGCTAGCAACGGCGGCGGCAGGACTGCACTTCACGGGGCCTTAATGAGAGTCGCGTCAGCGGCCGTGATGATCAGCCTGATCAGCCTCGGGATCCCACGTGAACAAAACCGACAACCAGGGCAGAAGTCGTCTTTTGAGGTATTGTTTAGTGAAGATGAGGTGCGGTCAGCCTTGGACCCAACAATAGTGTGGTTGCCTTGCAGAAGAGAGTGGAGAAGGGTCTGGGGCCTGCTGGACCATCCCGAGTACATGCAGTGGGAAGGCAGAGCATGAATCGGAGGCGAATCCATAGCATGGTGTCGGTAATGCTACCAAGAGGACAGGGTCCGATGCAGGGTGAGCGACATTCTATGCTTAATAGACGTCGAATAATTTTTGGGTTAGCTTTTTACATAATTCTACTTAGCCGCGGTGGGAGAGTTCCACATGACCAATGAAACAAAACGGAAAGCTATCATCTGCACGAGACGGCGGTCTGTTTAAAATGATTGGTTGGGGGTGGGGGGGATCAGGGAGCCTGGTAGTATATTGGTGGTTGCTATGTCTCAGTTTGCGCTTGTGCCGCGGAGATTGCCTATAAAGGTAGTGGTGCCGTACCCAGCAGGCATGAATTGAATACACAACACCCCATCATTGTTATAGAATTACGTACATCATAGAACAAAGTAGCATTACCACTCAATTTGATGGAGTCTGTTGAAGCCAAAAGATGCCCCCAGTTTGTGAAAAGTACGTGTCGACTGTGCTTGAGTGCTACCTAGTTACCAAGGATTTTGGTTAGCCAACAGCAACTCTAGCATTTTTTTTTGTGGTAACTACTGATATATACCAGAGTAGCTTGTGCGCAAAACTGTTTTTAGACCCTTTGCGACACCGAAGCAAGCCACCCGCACACTAAACCCTGGATGGTACAGCGTGGGGTAAGAAAAGGTCGACGACGACGGGTGGGTGGCTGGAGCCATGCGTCCCGTCTTTTCCCGTGGATCTGTCTTTGGGGTTTGAGGTAACAGTAGTAGACTGTTGGAAACCTACCACCAGAAAGAAGGCCGCCAGCCGCTTGAAGCGTCGGGTATTTAATTACGTGGATTGAATGAGTCGGTTTTAATTTTTGTTCCATATTGTCTGTCTTTTGCGATTGCGTTTCTCTCTTATTTTTTTTTTGTCTTTCTTTTTTCTTCCTACTTCTTCTCGGCTTCAACCCTTGTCCCGTGTAGGTTCCCTCCTTCCTCTTTCTCAAAAGGCAGGCAAGAGTCTGTCATGTGCCCAATAGGTGAGAATCAGCTGCTCCGTAATCACCCGTTCTGCCGTGGGGAAAACCCCCAAAAGTTATGCTGCCTGGTAACTCCCAGGTACCTGGAAGACTTCGTTCGAAAATAAGGTACCTTAGGTAATTAACCGACCTAACGGATTGATGTAATTGTTCGGTAAAAAATCTTGGCTCGGGCTAGATCTAACTCAACCTTGAATGCCTTGCTAACCATGATGATCTCTTATTACAGTACATCGTCCTACGAAACACATTGCAGGTACAGAACGGGAAAAAGTTCGGTCCAACTCAACCGACAAGTGACCCCCACCATCATCTTGGCAACAGCGGTATAAGCAAGTTGGTGGATCAAGATCCTTACCGCTGTACAGGCCCAAGGCTTCCAAGGACTGGGCTCCTACTCGTTGGATGCATTCATCCTTGTTTAATGTCCCCGCATCATCATTTATTTTGTTCTGAACGAACCAGATCACATGAAAATGCATAGCGCATTAGATAGACTGCAGGCAAAGCTGTCGAAATTCAAGATTGCCATTATTTGTGTTCCTATTCATCAATTTTACATTGGATGAATTATTTTTGTTGATATATCTCCCCTAAAACATCGCATCGTTTTCTGCCGAACGCTTAGCGGAACATCCCGCTAATACAGACCAGGAAAGAAAAAAACACCCCTTTAAGGCTCCATTTGAATCGGACCGGTCTGATCCCCTTGCTTTTCTTCCCTACCTTACTTACTTGCAGACTACCACGCGCTACTCTCCAGACCTCCACCAGCCGCAGAGTGAACAGAGGCCAGACCATCGATTTAGCAGCCGGCGCGAAAAATTTCTCAACGACTCGACCCGCTTACTCTTATATTAACCTAGTCAACGGGGAAACATACCTTTTTTTTGTTCCTTCGTGTTTCTGCGGAAATCGGAGTTTTCGATTGGGTCAGGTTACATTCTGTAGCAGGAAAGCTGGTAAACGGGCTTGACGAGGCAGGCGGATGCCAGTCTCGGTGCGAGCGACGAGCATCGGTGATCCATTTCTGTCGCCCCGCCCCACCGGCCGTTTTACTGGGGTTTCCAGGCCCTTTTTTTTTTTTTTTACTCCAAGAACTGAACTGATAACGGGGGACAACTCCGGATCAAGCGACAAACTTGGATCTAGCCGACAAATCTGAAAGACCACAAGAAGGTGTTAGGGGAAAAAAGGAAGGAAAAAAATACAGTCCTCTAAAATGCTGAGGCATGGTTAACCCATCGCATGCTTTTGACGTCCTATACGACCGGCAGGACAATCAAAAGTCAATTGCGCGCAATTGGAACAAGAAAAATACCCCAGAGACATACTGTGACCCAAAAGCCGGGGGGTTTTTTGCCAAAGCAACCAACCAGCCAACCACCCCTCCAAATCCCCGACTCGAAGCGAGGTTCAGGTCGGTGTGCGACGCGCCTGCTACGCCATCCCGACCTTGAAATAGCGAAAACCGCCGACAGAGAAAATAAAAAACGGAGAGGCGCCTGGCGCTCCGCCTGCGCAAACGTATGGTTTTGTTACAAGCAAAAGCAAAGCAAAAACATCACCTAAAGCCATGGCAATGATGGGATCTTCGACCTGGAACGGGCAGCACAGCGCCGTCGATGACGATTTTCAGCAGTATCTCGAGATGAATGGCATGGAAGGTCTAACAGAGGGGTTGAATTTTGATTTTCAGGATTTTGCTGCCGACTTTCAGAGCGCGGGGAACAATGGCGGCGCAATTCTCCAGTCGCAACAGGCCCAGGGGCGACAGCTCCAGCACCAGCAGCAGCAGATGGACACACCCATGACCGGCACCGAGATGCCTGGGCTCATGTCTTCAAATCAGGAGCTGTCGCAGCTGCCGCAGTCGTCTATGCACTCTCATCTCGCCCAATTGCCCTCGGTGGCAGCTCCCGGTCCTCCCCACACGACGGCTCCTGGCCTGGTCATTGTTCCCAATGCCGGCATGGTGCCGCCGCCGACGACGCAACCACCGCCAACCCCGAGCGAGGCCATTAATGATATCGATGCCAAGATACAATTCTTGCAGCATCAAAGGATGCAACAGCAACAACGCCAACTCGAGGAGCAGCAAGTCGCATTCTTTGCGCAACAGAGCCGCCTGATACCTCCCACACCGCAAAGCCTCGAGCTTCAAGCTGGAAGTCGCTATTACGTTGCTCCCGATCAGACACCACAACAGGGCATATACGATAGGTATCAACGGCTGGCTGATCAACAGGACGTAAGTCTTTTTTTTTTTTTCTTCAAGTGACTTGCTTGCTACTTTTGTGCTCGGTAGCATGCTCCTCACACCCCTGAGGCTTGCTAACACAGACTCTTGTGCAGATGTCATTTACGCCTCTTGTCTCGCCAGCTGTGACACCGTTAGAAACACACTTCTCGATGGATTCGCAATTCACTATCCCGGGGGCATACTTTAGCCCTCTTGCATCACCAGCACTTCATGCGCAGCAAGAAAACTCGCAAACCGTTTACGACAGCGTCAGCTCCGGCAAAAACAGCTCGCCGGCTGCCGACATGGACCTTCCAACACCAACAGCTACCAAGGTAACCCCATTATCATTATCAAATGAAACGGCAAAGAAAGCGGTTCCTAGGAAAAGCACCGCTTCAAAGGTCAGGGGCAAGGGGAGTGTTCGACAGTCACCCATCTCCAAGCCGCTGAAGAAAAAGTCCCAGACGACACCCAACATGAACTCCCAGGCTCTGAGTGAGCTCGCAGAATCGTTACAGCACAGCCAGGACTCACAACACCACCTTTTACCGCCACCCGCGCCGCAAGGACACAGCGGGTCGCCCGTCGGCCTCACGGATTCCGAAAACGGATCTGTTTCTCCAGAGACCTTGTCCGAGATGCCACCTCCACCCGTGCCGAAGCAGCGCTCGGCTCGCCCTTCGTCCCACGCAGAGCCGCAAGGAACTGTGGCAAATCCCATGTTGCAGACCTTGCAGGGCAAGATGTCGCCGGCAACGCCAGCGTCACTGATGAAACTGACATCACCCAGCAACAGTATGGGTGCTACGCCAACTAGCCACGCCACTGTTTCCCACGAGGCAATCGAGAACTTTGAACTTCCGGAATCCGTCAACTTCCAGCAGCAGAACAGCCAAACCCCTCAAACGATTACGAAGAGCCCGGCACAGTCTCCATTCCTAGGACCCTCTGCGACTTCATCGACAACTCCAGCATTGCAGCCATTGCCAAATTCGGGTTTCATCAAGCCCAGGACAGCAGCTTCGGCAACACAGAGTCCGTTATTGACAAGTCAGCAGCAAGGAGGGGGGAGCTCTTCGGTCATGGGCACACCGGTTTTGACAGCAGCAGTCCGGAAGACGCCACAGATGGGGCCACGGAATAGCAAAAAGCGACCCAGCGTCAGCTCTTCACACGTGTCGCCAGCGCTGCGGCCGCGGATATCGCCGAGCATCAAGCCATTGTTACCCGGAGGTAGTAGCGGGGCCGAAGACGTGGCGTCGCAGCTGCTCAGGTCAAAATCAAATTACCAAAACATTCTGGAGGGCAACAGCGTGCCGGGCGTGTCCTACCCGAGCGAGCTGTCGACAAACCTGACGTCAAAACGAACTTCGCACAAGATAGCCGAGCAAGGCAGGCGAAACAGGATCAACTCGGCGCTGCAGGAGATAGCGACGCTGCTGCCACCGGCCGTATCTGCCAAGGTGGACGATGACGGAGACGGGGATGGGGACGGTGGCAAGAAGGGTGATAAGCAAGCCGGGGGAGGGCCGAACAGCAAGGCCAGCACAGTGGAGATGGCGATCGAGTACATCAAGATGCTCAAGAAGGAGGTTGCCGAGGCCAACAAGAGAGCCGATGAGGCGGAGAGGAAATTAAAGCTTCAGTCCGGCCAAACGAACGACGAAGAGCCGGCAGCAGCTCCGAAAGTTGCGGCAGGTGGTGACGCGAAGGAGAATGAGGTCGAGATGAGGAATGCGGTCGATGAAGGGAAGCAAGACAACGCAGTGGAGGCATCTTAGGATTGTTGGTGCGGTCATGTTTCGACTCGGAATTTTTTTTTTTGCATTAGTTCAGAAGCGTCTTCCTTTTGTTAGAGCGGCAGCATCACTGGCGTTTGGTGCTCCGACTATAGGTGTTAGCGAGGGATGAGGTAATGTTTCGGGAGCGTATATTTCAGTATGGCGCTCGTGGTGGGGATGAAGATATGTTTCTCTGCTTGTTTGAAATACTCTGCATATTGAGCATTTGTTCATGGGTTGGGCTCACTGCTGTTTGTTTTCATTTTCATCCAATTTGTTATCTGTCTGGGATTTATCTAGCTTGGGTTTGGATTTCTTTTTAGCTTTCACATGTCTGCGATATCATATACCTACCTACCTACCTAGGTACATTACCTACCTACCATATACCAACTAAGCAGAATAAAATAGCAAACAACAACGCATCACAAAGATTGGATGCGCATGTACGACCAAACTTTGGGGAATAATCAAGAGAGCAACGTGGCACAGTCGCAATCTAGGTTCCGTCTTCCGACCTTTGTGCTGAACATTTTACTTATCCCCAATGGTCCCATATTCAACCAACTGATCTTTTCTTTGGTATTGTTGCTGAATGAGCCGAGGCATGTTTTAATAGAACATGCAACCTCAGCAATCAATCCTTGCTGTACCTTTTTTGGACTGACTTGGGCAAAGGATTTCGGGACCTGATTAACAAAAAGTTATCTTGTGATAAAATCAGCCAAACATACAAATAAAC
>JAVHJQ010000339.1:0-12008 GCA_031306095.1 Pyricularia sp. CD86 | reverse complement strand
GAAAAAGGGTATGAGCGAAGCAGGAATACTAGCATTTGTAGAGATCACTAGATCAATTTAGCCCTTTTGTGGTTGAAAGATACTGGCTACGAGTCTCTTTTATCTGGTAGACAATGCCCTCCCTTCCTTCCGTGTCACCCACTCGGAAGCTCCAGCTTTTTCCAGTTTACTTCCCCAAACGGCTTGGTCAAGTAATTACCTTGCGGAGCTGTACCTCCCTTTCAACAACCGTGACATTTCAATGTTGACCTTAGATAGTGTTCATTGTTAGCCTCAGAAAACTTGTATGCTACAAGTAAAGTCAATGCTTCGGCTTAACCTGAAGCAATGGGGCGGCTTACCTTGCCGATATCTAAGGGTTTCATTTCCTAGATCAGAAAGCAGGTTACTGGTTCCCTGTGGACCAAGATCACGACCAACCCAGACGTTGAGATTGAACCTTCAACAACGAATTCATCATCAAACTCCCCACCCAAGGACATCTCAAACGTTTGCAGCCCATGATGACACTATTTACGCCCTCTCTTCCGCACAAGGAAGAGCCGGCATAGCCGTCATCCGCATCTCCGGCCCGGACAGCTTAGAGGTAGGTTAACATATAGAGAGTCCGCAACAATAACAATAGCATATTAGACCCCTACACTTGGTTCGGTACACTAACCACACCAGGTGTACCGACGTCTTTGCCCTGGCAAAAAACCACCCAAGCCACGGTATGCAGCCGTCAGGACTCTCTACGCGCCAGAAGATGGCCCAGGGACGCCGGAAGTTCTAGACTCGGGTGCCCTGGTCCTCTTCTTCCCAGGTCCCAAGACAGTAACCGGCGAGGACGTGCTCGAGCTGCACACGCATGGCGGGCGGGCGACGGTCAAGGCGGTACTGTCCGCGATCCCGCGGTGCGCCCCGGCTGCGTCCCGCGTACGGTACGCGGACCCGGGCGAGTTTACACGGCGCGCCTTCTTCAACGACCGTCTCGACCTCGCGCAGGTCGAGTCGCTCGGCGACGCGCTGGACGCCGAGACGGAGCAGCAGCGCCGCGCCGCCGTGCGGGGCTCCTCGGGCCGCCTGGGCGCATCGTACGACAACTGGCGCGAGAGGCTCCTCCTCGCCCGCGCCGAGATCGAAGCCCTGATCGACTTCTCCGAGGACCAGCACTTTGACGAGAGCCCACGCGAGCTGCTACAGAGCGTCGTGGCTCAGGTGCGCGACATCCTTAGACTCATAGCCATGCACGAGATGGGTTCCAAACGGAGCGAGCTCCTGCGCAAGGGCATCAGGATCGCGCTGTTGGGCCCGCCCAACGTCGGCAAGAGCTCTCTCATGAATCTGATCGTGGGGCGGGAGGCTTCCATCGTCTCGACCGAGGCAGGGACCACGAGGGACATTGTCGAGGCGAGTCTGGACATACGGGGCTACCTGTGCACGTTTGCCGATACCGCGGGTTTCAGGACCGAAGGGACGGCTGACGCCTCGGCGCCCTCGGAGATTGGCATCGTCGAAAAGGAAGGGATTCGTAGGGCGAGATCCAAGGCCCTTGGCTCAGACATCGTCGTGGTTCTAGCATCTGTCGAGAAAGGGGGTGAGGGCGAGTACTCGATCTGCTACGAGCAAGAGACGGTCCAGCTTGCGGCACAAGCCCCGCAGAGCCTTGTCGTTATCAACAAGAGCGAGCAGGTCCCCGCGTCAGCACTCAAAACGCTCGTGGCAGACTTCAAAGTGCGCGTCTTGGCACCGTTTTCGGGCCTTCAAGGTGCTGAGCCGCTCGTAATATCATGCAAGGAGGGTGGTAGCGCTGACGCCGTAGGGCTGAAGAATAAAGAGGCCGATCCCGGTGCTATCCATGCTTTGGTAGACAGCCTGTCGGCCCGCTTCGAGAGTTTGACATCGCTTCCTGACGACATGCAGGACCTTTTGGGGGTCACTGAACGTCAGGGCCAGCTGTTGGCCAGATGCCGTGGTCATCTGGATGACTTCATTGTAGAATCGACCAGGGGTTCCGAGCAACCGGGCAGCCAGATTTATCAGCACGAAGAGGACATAGACGTTGTTCTTGCTGCTGAACATCTCCGCTACGCCGCCAATGCTCTAGCTGAGATAACGGGCCGTGGCGGTTCCGGCGACACTGAGGAGGTTCTTGGTGTCATATTTGAAAAGTAAGTGCCCATTTGTTTACATTTAACGCATAACTCCCGAGGCCCGATATGGGCGAGGCCATGGCTGGCTGCTCATGCATTTCTTCTATATCAACTTGATTCGAAAACCACTAACAGTCACTCTTGATCATCAGGTTTTGTGTGGGTAAATAGTATTTGATAATTTGTAGCTCTATTGTATAATAGCATTTCTAGCGAAAGAATTTAGTAGAAATGGATCGAGGCAGTGATGCCCCTGGCCCGACTCCGTACAATCCCCTGCTAACTTCTCGCCCCGACGAGACGAGACGAGATGTTGCTAGACGACGAACGAAAGAGAATAGAATAGAAACACAAAAATAAAAATAAATCAATAAAAAGGCTATCTATGAGCGCCTGCGTAATGCTGTCATTGTTCTGGTGATTTCCGCGGTTGCCGCGTCCTGTTCTAAAAAGTGGTTGCCCATTGGTTGAGTCTTGTAATCGCTCGCTGGAAAACAAATGCTGATGGTTTTGCTGCCGAGTAGATTCAGGCGAAGAAGCTTCAGATCAGCTGATCATTGCGGCTCGCGCTTATTTCTTCTCCTCCTCCTCATCATCATTGCCCCTGAGATATACTGTTAGCTTTGGTGTCTGCAAAATCAGGATTGCGCCGGCGGTATGAACTCACTTGTTGTAGCCGGAGCGACCCTGCAGACGGTACTCGTCCTCGTCATCGGGCTTCTGGTTGTAGCCGCTGCGTCCAGCCTCGATGACCGGGAAGCGAGGAGCAGTGAAGGAAGTCATGGCAGCCATTGTGAAAAGTTGGTGCTTGTGTGTGGAAAAGATTGGGGAGTTTTTGTGATGATAGATTTGCTTGTGTGTATGAGTGTGTTGGAAGAGTGTTGGTATTGTTGCTGTTGTTGTGATGATGATATTAAGACAAACAAAAAGACATCCTGAGGAGGGAGATATCAAGACTTATATAGATGAAAGAGGTAGTACAGAACAATTATGGATCAATAAGCATTGGAGGTACTCCGGCCATGTCATCGATCCGTGCCGTCAGTGCTCGGGGGTGGGATGCTTGACAGTGGGCATAGACACGGAGCTCGCTTCACACCCCAAGCCACCACCGGTGTGGCTGTCAGAAAGAGTGATGACATGAGTTCTAGAGCTATTCTAGACACACGGAATTATTAGGCAGCCAAAATAATGGCAGCACAAGGGAGGGAGGGAACGAAAACAAAAATAAAATAAAATGAAATAAAAAATAAAAAATAGGGCCTTGCTACTCAGCCTGCTCCATGCCTCACCAATGATGCGCCGCAAGGCTTATTTCCTTTTTTTTTGCGGTTGCCTATAAGCTAGCTGGTGGTTATGTACGTAAGGGAGAGAAATATGCAAATTCAGGACGCTTTGTACACAGTCAATTTCGCCGTGGTCTCGCCGCCAACCGGTATGATGTGAAATGACTAGTTAGGTAAAGAGGTACCTACACCTACCTAGGTGTCTACATGTGTGTGGCAGTACAAAGCTTGAGAAACGAAAAATGAGATTAAAAGGAGAGTATTGAAAATCTCACGTGCATGTAAAAGGAGTGTCAGGCTATCTTGAATACGCGCAAAAATTACCCTGTTTGGAAAAGCGCATTTAGGAATATCAGGTGTGAGATGGCGGGCTGTCTAATGTGTGCATGGGAATAAAATGAAATAAATGGAGGGCATACTGTAGGTGAACAAGAACAATTGCAGTATTTTCTTCTAGACTAGGTGGTATTTCTTGGGCGAGTGGGTCGAAAATCTTCCGCGATCCGCCAGTCTGGGTCTGCCGTATCACAGCGCAAAAAGTAAGTCCAAACAGGGCAGGACAGGACTCGGCAGGGAAGGATAAGGAGGGCGGCGCAAGGAGGTCGGACAGGGGCAGACTCATGTCAGGGCTTGTGCAACGTTGGATTGGACCTTTGTGCGGTATTGCCAGACAAGGTACAACCTAAACTAAGGTACTTTTAGCTGGATTTGTTATACTGTAGATGTTCTTGGCTAATAATAGGCGAATTAGCGAACGTCAAACTGAATATGGGGGCTAAAAACGGCACAATCTGAGCCCGTCCGTAAGGCTGTTCACCTTGTCAGCAAATTATCCACTCAATCACACTCAGCAGCGCAGAAACTAAGGTTGGAAAGAGGCTGAGCCTGGTTCTGGTTGACTCAGATACAAGGTACGAAAAAGATACTATGGGCCAGATGGGTTAAGCCTCCATCCCACCCACCGTCGTGCCTAGATAGGTACAGCGTTGTAAGGTTGTTTTTTTAGTGACTTGCGCGGGCCGAGGTGCTGGCTTTTTCGGGGTTCTACGGACACTGGAGGTAGGATGGACCCGACTGCCGGTGTAAATCCGTTAATTGTGCATACCGTATAGTAGCATTTCCAGATGCTCCACCCATCCACACTCTCTCTCATCGCTGCAGTTCTTTCTTGGGTTTGATCCCGACATTTTGACACGTTTGCCACAAAACATCAGGGTGGTATCCTGTATACTTACCGTAGGTAGACATACACAGTCGCAAGGCGCTAAGGCCGCAAGTCTATCTGCATGCGACGATCTCCATACATTTTTCCTACTTCAAGCGTCATATTACTAACATCAGGTGACAAATCTTACCAGTAGCTTCTATATTTTTGTTCGTCAGGATAATATGACAATTCACTGTTTCTTGACCGTTGACGTTATATGAGCAAGTCAGTGTCCGGCAGAACAGCCGCACTGCCTGCATATGCGTTCTGCAGTCATAGATGCTCCACGAAAGCACCAGCATGTGCATCTGATCAGCAGCCTGTCGGCGATGTCCTTGCGGTGAAGAGAAAACAACGCGCAGGAACAATTCACAGGAGCCGCCTATGCAATCAGGTTGTAAGGTGTAGAATGCGTCGAATCCAAATAGGACAAAGGTGGATATCAACGCAGAAATTGGCTCACAAGTATAAAATTCAGAGATGAATACGACCCGTTGTGGTTGTTGTATGCATGCATGAACCAACGGGGAAAATACTATGGTGGCGGGCAAGCAAAGAACAAACAGGCGGAATCCACCCGCGAATGCCAAGGATGGAATTAAAAGCAAGGTAAAATCCCGGATTGGCTACGGAGCGCGATCACGGCGTTCCGGAGATGATTACCACCCCAATCCAGTGATGTTCGACGTTTGGTGGGTACAGGTCCCTAGGTACCGGTAGTACCGTAGTCGATGGTTACTCCCAGCCATGTAACTTGGTAGCCACGTGGACAGGGGACTCGGGCGGCCGAAAGAGAATCCGTCTGATCTGTGCTGATGCGGTGCGGCAGGCGAAAGCCGGTGCCCTATCCTGTGAACGGAACAGGACCGGGGGCTGTGCTATGTTAGATATGATGGTAGGCAATGTTGCTGATGCTGTATGGTCCTCGGGGCTCGGTGACCCAATTCGCTCCATGTGCACGCATTGTGAGTCGTAATGCTACGGATATGCTGCTGCTGTATGGCGTTTGTTCTAAACATAACCTGCTATGGCATTTGACTGCAGCGAGGTCATGTTCTCACTCCGGTCCTACCATACATAGATTAGAATAAGAGTCATCCATGTATCTTGGGCATCTACCAAAGGTAAGGTAGGTAGGTAAGGTAGTCATCAAATCCGGCGAGGCCTGAAAATAGTAACCGTCTGCCGAGATGTCCGGTATGTGTGTTTGTGCCGGCTTTTCGGAGATATGAACTCCCAAGACGGTAAGTTGTTGGATGGAATGTTACTGATTGATTTGTGTGGTGGTACGGGCGCTTATTGATTTTACTGGTAATGATGCAGAACCGAGGTGTGGTGGTTGACAGTGGTGGTGGAGGTTGCTGGGCTGGTTAATGGAAAGCAGAAAATACAGCAAGGAAAAGTGGAACACAGATACCGCCATACTTACCGTGAAGCCGTACAGTACGTAGTACGGTGGATACCTCACCTACCTACCTAGGTAATTCTTACTGGTATCTTCGGTACGTACCCACCCGAGAAAGCCTTCCCTTATTGGAAGCCTTGCGACCTTAGGTGCCTGGACTTTTGCGCTTGTCAGACGTGCATTCCACCTTCTCACTCAGACTCCGGCACTACCTGCATCCAAGTCGAAAGGAGGACGCGCGCCCGCTAGAAACAATTGAGCCCCCATTGAACAGATAGCGCCGTTTTCTTTACCAAAATGGTCAGGTGGGTTCTCAACTAGACTACCTCCTTAGTCCCTTGTGAAAGAGGCGCAGCCAGCCCTATGGGGGCTATTTTTTCTGCTGCAACCCTTCAGATAGCTGAGTCTTGGCGATTGCTTGCGATCTGGAGCCACGTTGTCGGCATCCATTCAGCGCAGAGAATATCAATGGTCTCGAGTTTTGGTCTCAATAGGGTTCTCGGCATCGCGCCGGCGACCCGGGGACTCGTCACGAACACGCACGTGGCGGGCTGCAGTGTAGGTCTGGTCGGGCACACCTGGTTGTTACTGGCCGTTACTTTACACACCTGCTGTTTGCCACCTGCTGCTCCCACCTGTTATTTACCACCTGCTGCTTTCACCTGCTACTGCCACCTGCTGTTGCCACCTGGCGCTAGCAGCTGGAGTGAAACAAACAGCCCAAGGCCAGAGCAGTCTTCATCTCACTTCTCACTTCCTTGGCATAGATTCATTGGGGGCCAAATTCCAACAGACAAACGTCTGGTCTCTATTGTCCAGCCTCACTCCAAGCCCCTAGCCACGAGACCCAAGGAACGCCAACATCTCGCTTAAAATGTTGCTGCCTTGTATCGCCGTGAACGAACGTCCGTCTTATTCAAGAACGGGGCGAACTCGTGTGTCTGCACCACATAGGGAAGACGAAGTCTCCTACTGGTCGGAGTAATATCACCTCCGGTGCACACGGACAGTCTGTAACATCCAAGCGGCCCCCAGATACGAATATAAGCAATTCAAAATGAAGCTATTCACATAGCCTTGCACCACCGGGGGGACTTTTGTCCACTCCAACTCTTTCATCGCTTCTTCGGGCCGGTGGGGGCCAGGCTGCTGTGCCACAGCGGCGGAGTAGATTGAACGGGACTGGCGCCGTCCCGCCAAGTCCAGCAGAAGGGGGAAGTATTGCGTGGGGGTTAGAACACAAAACAAAGAACACGCGTATGCGGTGCTTGCCTCGTCATGTAAGATAGGTAGCTGATCTGCCCGCTCCATGCCACATATTGACATCACGCACGATGGTGGCGGATAAACGAATTCTTTTGTGAAAGAAGACCTACACCTCCAAGTCGTCTCATACCTAGACTATTTTGTCTACATTTTTCTACGGAGCTTCACCGGTTGACCGGGGTGTTGGCAGCTGATGTCTCCGGACTATCTTCGCCGGGGCAGATTCCGCGTTTGCCTTACAAGGCTGGATCCACAGACGCAATGCTATTACTTGCTTTTGATCTGGCGTTGCACGTTGCTCGGTTCCGAGAGACGAATAAACCTACCCTGAAGCCTATCGGAAACAGTTGCGAGCGCTCTCACTGCATACGCGCTAGAGCAGATACTGCAAGAAATGCTCGCTGCCTCGACGTCCATTGGCATATACGGAATAAAAGAGAGAGAAAATACCAACCAAAGCGGAGAACATCAGCTGGGAATACGAAAGCGGGGGACGATGTGTTTGATTTGCCCTCGCACAAGATTGTAAGATTACTTGCAGCGGACTTTGTGATGCTGCTTGGGGTAGGTAGATAAAAATGAAGCTGGGAAAGGCAGCTCGGATAACTGAACTCGGACAAAAGAATGCTCTACACAACGGCTATTGAGCCTCCGACATTCAAATCCATCAGTCGTAGCGGGGAGCTTTGTGTTGTGCTGTTCGAGCTTTTCGACTCTGGCCTACATAGGTATATGGCAGCAAAGCCCCGTATCTCTCGAGAACAGGACGATGCTCATGCGCATCGAAGGTGTTATGTGCTGATCTTGCTTTTGGCGATACTGGCGATAACCACATCCACGAACTCGAGTGTTCTTTTTGATGAAAAGGCGACCAAATGTCAGCGTGTTAGCTGGCATGGGTGTGGGGGCTATCTCTCCGTTTCTTTCGGCTCGAAATTGTCTTTTCCTCGCCGAGGCTTTCATTGCCAACCCCCGTTCTTGGCACTCCCTGTTTGCGTCTAGCGGGAATCGTGAAGGCCCCGTTGTGCTGGCATCGGCATCTAAAAATCTCCCTTTGCAGCGCCAGTGAGTTCGATAATAAATGAAAGATATTGCGAAATGAAGGGCATAAAAGGTGAATTAAAGAGGCTACAGGTTCCCAGGGACATACAGGCTCCTTGGTGATATCTTGCAAGATCATCATCTCTGCATTATGGACAAGCACCTCAAACACATATCTTTACGTTTTTTGTCGTTGCTTGAGAAGAAGGGATAGCACAAACAATGACCGAGAAGCTGGGGACCGACGGCGTCAACCAACATGAGCCTATCAGTGTCGGCCAAGCTGTTGAGGATGAAAACTCGGGAGCCTTTGAAAGTCCCTCCGGTCCTGATAATAGGTGGTGATATGGCTTTGATCCAAGGAACGTGCGATGATTTCACACAAGCTAACAGTCTAAAGGCTTCGATGGGCTTGCACTGGCCCAAGGACAGGAAGAGGTGTGCTGTGTCTGGGATGGATGTGACTCTTACTATCTATCTTTAGGCACCCACTAATGTATCTTACCCTACGGAACAATCTCCCGGCCGCTGTCTTGGAGAGAGATTTCTGCCTCGATCCGACTCGACTATAGGGCTTTGTGATGGTCTGGTCGGCACCCATCCTCAAGTTTCTGATCATCGAGGATGCCTGGTCCCGCATCCACACCGCGCTATCTCACTTGTCCCTCCTCGAAATGGAGGTCGACACGATTCCCATGTGCAAGGTAGCCACCGGTGCCCATAATGTAGACTTTGCATGCCGAAAAAGGTATCGTCTTTACCACCCACTCGTTCGGGAGCTCCTCGCCGAGGGCCCCGATATTCGCTTCGGAAAGAAGCTGGCAAAATTTCAGCACCACTGAGGGGAGTTCGTGACGGCGCACTTTGAGGGCAGCAGTCAGCAGCGGTGAAGACTACTCGTGGGCGCTAACAGCTCCAGATCCATCACAAAAACACTCTTGCTGAGCGAGGACAGGAGCTACCCGAAGAGGTCCCCGTTCGCGGTTACTTTTGTCCTGGCGCGCTACCCCAAGGATCAGGTGCTATGTATCAGAAACTTTAAGTACCCCATCGCTCTTGGGATGCTGGCCCCCTGGAGAAATGGTTGCCATGGTTGCGCTTCTTGAGGCTCCGTCCCCCGACCAGTCGGAGGATGTGCGTCTATACCACCAAACCCTTCTTTTAGTTCATTTCTTTTTTTAGTTTTTCCCTCCAAATCTTGTGCTCAAGCTATTTATCTTGTACTGACTTGAACCTTGTTCAAAGTGGATTTATACCAGTTACATCGGTTGGCCAGTGTCACCCGAGGAGCAGGACCAGTACCACAAGAATACAAAGGAGGATCACATAGATCACACCAAGAAGCTGGCGCCTAAGATTGCCGACCGTGTAAAGAGTACTTTTGATTGGCTTCTCGAGGCAGCTGACAACGAGCGCGTGGACAACGTCTGGTTCTCGCCATCCCGAAACTGGGACCCCCGCAACACTGGATCACGAATGGTCCAACCATGAAGGGTTGCTCACGCTAGCTAGAGACGCTGGCCATCCAATGACACATCGTAGGCCACACACCCTCTCGCCAGCTACCATGTTCACCGAATTGGGCTGAGAGTAAGTGTCGGTGTGTTGATTGTACTGAATATGTCTGACAAGTGGTTTCTAGAGCGAGGTCAAGGCTTCAAGAATGCCATTGATGATGCTGGACACATTGCACGCCTGCTTTCTGATGCCAGTGGTCGCTCCCAGCAGGAGCTGACCGACGAGTACGAGGTTGGGATGAAGGTCAGGGCTGGACGCGAAGTTGAGCTTAGCGAGGGAAACGCCCTCAATCCCCACAACTGGGAGATGGTGATGAGCAGCCAGCTACTCAACAAGGGCCTGGCAAAGTCCCCTCCGGCAGACCCATCTGCCCCCCTTCAGCATGGCACGGAAGTATGCACGCGTTTCCTCTGTGGCATCTTGTTAAAATGAATCATGGGTAACCAAAGTTTCTATCAAAAGAAGGCGCAGATATGCGAAGGCTTATGTGAGTTCAAGGAGATGCCGGCGTTTCCCTTCCGTCCGAGTAATACTCAAACTCATCCGGTACGGGTGCCTCGCCTCCTTTGGAGTCATCTGGGTCTGCCTCCACAACCGTAGCCGCAGCCTTCTGACTCTCCGCCTGCTCCCTTTGCCTGACCCTCTCATCCCTCTCACTCTGGGCCTCACTCGCCACCGAATCGAGCACGTGTTGCTCCTGAGGCGCGACGGCCCGGTCGCCCCTGATCAGGGCGGTCATGAACATGGCCCATTCCCAGGGCTTCTCCTCGCCGCCGGGCAAGCTGTTGAAGTACTCCCAGCCCATAACGCCTCCAAAGTCGGCGCGGCGGCTGACCAGGAGGGGGAGCACGGACGCCAGCATCTCCCAGGGCACCCAGCCGCTGCCGTTTGCCGGGTTGGTGACGAGGCCGACGACGACCTTGTCGGCGGGGAGGCGGCCCCTGGACATGATGAGCTCGTACATTACCGGGTTGCTGCAGTCGCCCCACCCGCAGTAGAACTGGGTGTTGTACCACGAGATCTCGTGGCCCCTGGAGGCGTGCAGGGCCTCGTAGCCGAAACCCGAAAGGTTCCGGCGCGGGTCGTGGTCGCCCAGCAGCGCCGCGGCCACGGGGGCCAGGGTGATGATGAAGTCGGGGCCAAAGTCGGCGCGGAGGCGGTCGATCAGGCGCACTATGCCCTGCAGCGACATGGGCTCCTCGACGTCAAGGTCGAGCCCCTCGAGGGCGTGAGCCTTGACCATCTTGTGCAGCGCGGCGTAGTACCTCTCGAACTGGGCCTGGTCGGCATCCAGGCGCTCGTAGGAGCCGCGGGCGTGCCCTCCCAGCATGCCGAGGATCTTGACCCCGGACGCCTGGAGGATGCGCATCTCGGCCCACATGGTCTGGTAGCGCTCGTGGCCCGGGTGGTGGTCGTTGAGCGTGATGGCGTCCGGGTCCTCGTTGAGGTGGATGGCGGCCACGATGACGTGCGTCACGCTCACGCCGGGCTCCCTGATGAGGGGCAGGACCGAGATGGGTTTTCCATCGCGGGTGTGTGTGGTTTGGAAGTATGTTATGATGCGAGGCAGGTGTGGACCTGCGGTTGATGGTATGGGCGGCAATGTAGGGTTGGGGGGTTGTTTATTGGTTGTAGTACAAGCCCGATTTGTAGCCAAGGGTACCGTGTTGTACCCCCCGTGCTGTACCTGTACCTGTACCTGTACCTGGCCTAGTACCAACGGAGGGGAGGGTCTATTGTTGATGGGATGGACAATCGACTATAATAACGTACGACGTGCGCAAAAAATGTATGTGGTGCTTTGTTGGTGAGTGAGGGAACTAGGGGTTTTGCGGTTGATTCTACTTCTGTACTTGAGCTTTGTATTTTCTTAATTGAATTGATTTGTCTTTGATGGTGATTATAGCGATGATGAGGAAACATCGTAGACCCTAACCCAATAGGAGCTGAGTAAATGGACAAATGGCGTTCCGTTCAGGTTGAAAATCAAGTGGGGTAAACAGCCCAGTAAACTTCCATTCGTCTTTAGTGGTTTGCCAACTTGAACAATTGATCTCAAACTTTATTTTCTCTGGCTGTCTATGAACAAAAGAAAAAGACAAAGAAAAACATAAAAATCACATCTCTTTTATATACACTCAAAGATACAC
>JAVHJQ010000338.1:0-16112 GCA_031306095.1 Pyricularia sp. CD86 | reverse complement strand
AGTCATAGCTTGTGAATAATGTCCAGGCGTCTGATCCCCGCCAGCCACATGTTTTGTGAAAAGGGAATAGGACTAGATCGTTTCATAGATTTCCCCTGACCCGCGAGGATGCCATCCCGATTCAGCTTTATATCTCCTTGTTTATCATACACGTACACGTGTGTCTTCTTGTCTCGAAGCAACATATACAGACATCTTAGCAGAGCATCTCTAATCCATCGTACAGAGCGTCTAAACACAGTAACAAAAATAGTACACAAGAAGCTATGTAGGTGTTGTACAAACATTCTTTTTAGGGAGAAACCAATCGACTCCCCTCAAAAAAAAACACATATCAATACAAACCCTGTATTCGTCTTCCATTTGCTCACATAGACGCTCCACCGGCGACAGCTTGCGCACCGATATCAGCAATGTCCTTGCCGCCCACAGCAGCCGAATTGTCGTGGTCCTCCACTACATCCTCACCGCCAACCCTCAACGCCCTGACAGCCTCGACCTCCAGTAGTATACCAAGGGGCATGACCCGGGCCAGCTTGACCTCAAGGATATCGCCCGGGATCAGCTGTGAAGACAACTTGACTCCTCCGTTCAAGTTGCCGTAAGGCAGATCGGCCAAAAGGTTCCACAACCCTGGAAGCATGCCACGGAGATGCCGTGTTGCCAATGACTCAACAATATGAAACTCGAACGTGGATGGCAGCGGCGCCTCGTTAAAGTAAAATGCGCGGGCGAGGGCCTGGTATACGTATTCTTTTGGTCCAGACGGGCCATATAACGATAGCGCGCGGATCTTGGCCTCCCGCACAGCGAGAAGTGGCAGCTTGGCTGCGAGGTCGGCGCGGGTGAATGGCAGGAAGGAGTGGTCCTCCCCCTCTGCTGGCGGCTGAAGTGTTTTACCCGTGCGGGCCTCTTCGGCCAGTGCCGCGTGGATCTGAAAGTGAGCGACAACGTCTAGATACCGACGCAACGGTGATGTGACCTTGACGTAGTGGTTCAGGCCGAGCCAGAAGTGCCGGCCGGGATTAGTGGAAAGTAGGGCAGGGCCAGCCAGCTGTTTGATGAGTGAAACGTCTTCTTTTGTGGGCTTCTCGTTGGCCTCAAACAGAGGGTACAAGTGGTTTTTGACCCAAGGTAATAGAACGTCCATGTTCATCGTCGCCTGAGGCATGGTGCGATACGGCACAGGGATTCCGCGATCCTCACACCAGCGGCCGGCAATCTCACCGGCGAGTATCATGGAATTCGTGACAAGATTGGAAACTAGACCAGCATCAGGTGATCGTATGGCCACCTCAATGGCCATATCGCCGGACGAACGGAATGTGCCATCGGGGGCTTGTTTAAATCGTGTGGTTCCCGGCCAGAGCTCAGGGGTCACTCTGTTCTCCCTACCAACACCCCGATGTGGACTGGCATGGTTTTTACTGCGCCGAAGCTCATAGCTGGTTGTAAGACGGCCGAGGAGTTTCAAATCTTCAACCTCATGGGCGCCGAGATCATCCGCGGACTTCGTCTTTTTGACCATGGGCTGATAGGAGGAGCCGGACCTTTCGCCGACGCAGAGGGTGAGACCCGATTGATTCGTCGTCCCGGGCTGTGGCGGTTGAGGGCAAATCTTGTCGACTTCTGTGGGCTCAATGTTGACAACGTTTCGCAAGATTCCAGGAGTGATCTTGCATTCCAGGAGTTCTCCTTGCTCATTGACTAGACCACTAAAGGTAAGCGCCCTACTACCGGGGGCGAGCGAGACATTGTGTAGTATCCCCAGGTCGGGAAACATGCGTGCAAAATGACCAGGATAGTAATGAGTTTCGCTTAACCTCTCTGCATATTGGGCATGCGCAGTGTTGGGCTGAACAACCGAGGCAACGTCTGCAACGTGCACATGTATCCAATACTGATCAGCAGTCGAAGTACGTTCGACAGAGACAGCATCATCAACATCTTCTGTTTCCGCAGCGTCTATTGCGAAAGCCGGTACATCACCCCAGTCTTTGCGACTGCCAGGGTAGGGATCGTGGGCGGATGCCTCGACAGGCAGCGGTTCCAAGTTATTAACGAGACCGCCTGCTCTGTCAGGGATCGTGCCGGGTACGGCTCTGGTATGCCGTGACTGCACATCCCAAGGCAGGATCCATCCAACTTCTTGCAGGAACTGCCAGCCAACGGCCTTGCCTAAGAATTCGGAGCTACCGTAACGACCGATGGCCCGGAGAATCTGGGAGCCAAACACGTTTGCCCTAGAATCCATACTGAAAGCTTGTTTTGCGGCCCACAGGTGCAAAAATCTCATTATTCGCCGGTCTTCAGGCGTGAGCCAAGGCTTTGCTTTTAGATCAACCTTCTGGTCTTGGCGTTGATCTAGCCCTATGAGAGGCCATTCGCCCTTAAACTGGCGCTCGGTGCGATACCGATCAATTTGCTGTCGTGCCCTGATTATGAAACTGCCAATCTTGTGTCCCATCAGTCGTCTCTGCCCCTCGAAATCATCCCGTAGAGCCGCTGGATCGGCATAAAGCTCGCGGACCAGGTTTTCAACGACCTGGATACATTCCATCTCACTGGGTGGAAGGACTTCGAAGATGCAGCTCTTCAGGTCGAAAATAGCGCTCTCAAAGACACGGATCCCAATCTCGCAACTTTTCATTGCCCGCTGAACGGCATAGACAGCGGCAGCAGGAAATTTGCCATTAGTGTTCCTGTTTTTGTCGCTCAGAAGGTGCTCTGCGGCCTCGTGGGCAGTTATGTATTCGAGACCTTGCTTAGCAAGGACGGGATATGGGTCGTCCAGCTTGCGGTGGTTTTCTTGCAACACAAGATCTGCATCCCGCACAAACTCGACCATCTTGTTTAGCAGGACCTGGCCATCTTCGCGAGATGGGCCTTCGTTACCAGCCTTGACCCGATCCATTATCACCGATACTGGCGTGCCTAATGGAGGCAGTCGATCCTTGACGGGAGCCATCTCGGCCTCGGTTGCAAACCTGGGAGCCACAAAATTCGTCTTGGGCCTCATGCGCGCGTGAAGACTTCCGTCGCTACAGTAAAAGTAGTACACTCCTTCACGCTGACAGATGAATACGGCCAGTAGCGGAACCCTTGAGGATCCAGCCCGGGCCTCGATCAAGTCACCAGGGTTCATGAATACAGAGTTGGCCTGGAAGTCTTCGCCGAGTTGAGGTTGGTTTTGATCCTGATCGGCATCTTCTTCCGCGTCTGGGTCCATTGTGTTGGACTCGCTAGACTTGGCCGAAGATAGGCTGTTCAGGGTGTCTTGTTGGCTTGATGGCGTCAGGATGTCGTGAATTGACGTGATTTTACCTTGAGGATTGGCTGCGTCCCAAGCCCTTAACCGTTCGCGCGCGGGGAGCCAGTCGGGGATTTCACCCTCGGGCAGCGAGTCAACGAGACCATGAGCATCGTCGCTTTTCGATTTTGGTTTGGCATCTTCGATTTGGTCGAAAAGCTGTATGAGCAGGTTGTAAAGGTCAGAATGGTACCCAAAGTCGAACGGATGCAAAGCATGGGTATCCAGGAACTGACAGAGGATAGTGAGCTGCGTTTGTAAGAGGAGCTGATCGAAAAGTTCCTCCAAGAGGAAAGAGTTTTGCTAACGGCAGGCCGGCGCAAAGAACTGCCAGCGGGGGAGAGGCTGTTGGTAGCGCTACGAGCGACACATTGCCAGCAGACGAAAGGTCTAAGTCTGGATTGAAGCATGCCGGCTGAATATTGGGGTTTGACCACGCCCCTCAAGTTCTAATAGCGCTTGCGTGGGCTGGGCGGCAAGAAAGTATCAAGAATGAAATGATTCTGGTTGAAAGTCCCACCAACTCCTTTGCGATGCAAGGCGCGTTCTGAAGAGCTGCCAATTTTTTTAGTGGGGCGCTGAAAATAGCACACGCCACGGCGCAGACACGGTGTCACGTGCTGTCGGTGAGAAATACCAAAATGCTCTCGAATTGGCATTGCTTTGACGAGTATAGGGAAGATATTTAAGATGCTCCAAATGAGCCATGAGCATCGCAGCTCTTCATTTCAGCTCATGAACATTTTCTTGTCAATTAATTTTTGGTAAAGTTGTCAAATACTGTAGACGTAGGTTTAAGTGAGGGCACTGGTGATGTTGGTCTGGTCCCTGTTTCCATTTCTTTGGTCCCACAGTCACATCCACCAGTTGATAACACCATCGCAATTCACCTTGCGCCAAGCATCAAATTGTATTTGGGAAGCATCATTTGTAGTCATAGAATATTTCAGATGATCATATGTTCTGATATTCATCTGTCGCTCTTAAGTCTCTCAACATCTCCGCCAGGATTCACTTTGCATGCTGAAGGATGTCAAGTTAGCCGAGAATGGGGCGATTGTGCCCGCCTTGCAAATGCCGACAAAGAACTACATTCCAGCCATGACCGGTCCGGACGTGGCGATACGGTAATGACCTGACGGATGACATTCTTTATGGGCCTTCAACTAGGTGAGTTCATGTACAAAGAAAGTAAACAGTCACCGGAATGATGAACATGTTCGCCCGGTGCGAGCATTCCTCGCGCCACTTTGCTTGTTTGCTGGTATAAGAGCCGCGTTTCTTCTTGTCTTTGGAAGTTGAAATGCACAGCAAGGCAAGACGCAGGTTTGCTGTTACTCACCTTCGTTGGAGAACCAATATCCTTCAGCTCTCAGTTCCGCATCTCTACTCCAGGCAACCCTCTCCATCCTTTTCTACCAACCCGCAATAGCAAACATGCTCGCCTTGAACATCCTCCTCGCCACGCTGGCCACCTTTGCAACCGCTCAGTCCATGGACATGTCTATGGATCACGGCGACCACAACACAGCTACTACGCTCATCGTGGCAACCGACGAGATCGTTATGCCCACCAGCATGACGACCGTGCCGCCCGCCGTCGAGACCGGTGTAGCCCCCATCGTCGGTGAGGACTTGACCACCATCACGCAGACGAGCACCACCATGGCCCCCACCGCCGGCGCCGGCGGCGAGCACGACCACAGCCCAGGCATGATGCCGTCCATGGACCACGGCAACGGCAGCGTCCCGCACATGCCGACACAGACGGCCTTGCCTGTGCCTACTGGCGGCGCCTCGATGGCGCATGTCTCGGTAAGCTAGTCCGGTCGTTACCTCCTATTCTATCGTCACCAGTGAGTTGTTTTGTTCCTGGTGTTCACAGCTGACAAGATCGTTTCCCAGTCTGGCCTCATCGCCATCGTCGCCGCTTTCGGCTTTGCTGCCCAGTACTAGACAGTTCTGCGATATCATCCTTCCGAGATATGGATACCACCAGAAGCCAGCAGTACTGGCATGGAACTTGTTCTTTTGTGGTACTAGATAGTGATATAGATGCCCTAGTTAGGGAAGAATAGTTGCATCTTCCCGCATAGAATCAAGTTGACCGTTCACTTTCTTATGGCTGATTTACTCTCGCTGTGCACCATTATATCCTACAATTCGCCTTCACACAAAGAAGAGTTGCAGCTCAGCTTCTCTCTGGACATCTTGGTTGTCAAATCAGACCCCGTTCTGGTACCAGCAAGATGAGAGCCTCGAATACAACCCATTCACAGGGTTGGCATTACATCTGGTTGGGTATTCACAAGATCAATCACGGAAAATGTACTAAACTTACTATATTGAACGTAGTAAGAAGTCCCTGGAGCGAATTTTGCGTGCGAAATTCGCTACTTCCAGGACGCATGTATTCGGCTGCCTTTGTCCTAAATCTATCTCAAGACTGCACCAAGACGCTTGCTGCAACGCTCACATGTCTGGCCTCTATATACTTGATATTAAAACTGGGTTGGACATTACTCAGGCATCCTGAACCTGTGCGGGTTAGTCATGTTTGTGCATCATAAGTTTACCACTTGCTAAACGTCCCAAAGTCAATAATGGCACCAAGTGCCAGCCCAAGTCCGTCCTTGTCGAGGTTGGGTCATCCGCCTCAACAAATAACAATTCAATGCGTCTGGGCTTTTCCCAATCCTGGCGCGTATGATGCGCCATGCAAGCTTTTTTTTCACAACACTTTGTATAGGGGTTTATCTTCGACGAGCGCAGAATCAAGACATTAACTGGCGCCACCAGGATGAAGGAACACAAATTATACAAGAATGTTGAGTGTATACAGCACTCTACCTAACAAAAACAAGAACATCCTTGGTTCCCACATCTTGCAACATTTTCCCATCGATGTCGATAGATACATCCCAAGATGCTGAATAAAATACGATGAATGCTGGAAAATGGCTCGATTACGTTGGGTAGACTCACGCACTCCCAACAACCAAGCACAGGTGCAATTTTATCCCGTTAGGACTTCCAGATGCCGGTCAATACAAAATGTATCGAGCTTCTGGATGACTTCTCGAACCTTACAGAAATTAGGAAACTGACTGATCCTGTATCGTTTCGAGACATGATATGCTAGGAGTACTACACTTGGTACAGTCGAAATCAAGTATCTGAGATCGAACGGCACTGGTGGGGAGGCGCCTCCATTTTATTGTTATTGGGCTTCGAATATCAAACTTATTGTTAAGCTTGCCCAGACCAGGCTTGTCATGGTTGTCGATCTAGATGAGTTTTGACGATCTAGATGAGTTTTGACGATCTTTCAGACATCATCTCACCTGAAATAACTCGAGTGTTTGCAACCCCAATTTTCTCATATATTCCCGTACAGTGTTATTATCCTATCTTCTGGTTTTGCTGCCGATCATTTCTCAAGTTACTGCTCAATTTGTGATTCGCAAGGTAGGATTAAAAAAAAAAAAAAAACCTCGACAAGGTACGGTCGGCTCAAATTTTTTTGGCCATTGCTGAAGTCTTGCACACCCAGCTGGCAAGCTTGTCTAAAATGACTGTTCGTTTTGAGAATGCCTCCTGTCTCCAAGGGGTTGAAAAAAAAGTCAATTATGGAGTTGGCCGGCCCGGGCCATTCATTCAATAGGACGAAGCCGGGAGCACCGTAAACAACAAAGCCCGCAGTTAATCGCAATTGAATTTGAGGTCGTGCGGCAAATGTTAAATAATTCCATTGAGTGGAATCTTGGCCTGACAAGAGTTCAAACTAAGAGTGGGTAAAAAGGCCTTGCTCAGCTCATGCTGTCCAATATAAGCTTAAGACTTGATTCGGATGGTCACGTCTGTGTGAAAGTGGTATGCAAGCCGATAAGGTTGAATCCCACGCCTGCATTACCTTCAATGAATGTCGTGGCTTGGGTGGGTGCGGACATGACTATTTAAACATGGCAGCAGCAGTCGGGTGACATGAAAACCGGGATACCGTAGTAGTGAAAAAACCCGCAATGGGAGCCCACTGGCTGGTTAAGAGGCACAATTTGCTTGATGCAGCTCATCCCTCAATAGGCTGTAGAAATTTCAACCATGGAGATTTGCCTCGAGATGGTTAAGCGGCACCTTTCTCTTATCGGTATACCGGCATCACTAGGAAAATGATGCATTTCCGTGACTGTACAGTAACCCTTGTCTTTCTGACACCATGTTGGAGAGAAAAGAAGCTCCATCCTTACCTGTTCGCATTCCCGATTCAATGACACACAGATGGAGTAACGGCATAATTTTCAGCCTAGGTTGCCAGGAGAACTTGTCGATCACGTGAACCCTGCAATCAAACAAGAGTCTGGACCAGATCAGCGAGAAATGGTTCACTTCAGTAAACTGGGTCTTGACGAGCTTGAAATTGTTGACAGGCGAGCTTGGCGATGCAGTTTGTCGTAAATCTGCATGTTGATGTAAAGATCTGCTCTGACGAGGACCGAAAGGAGACAAACGGAAAAAGCAAAAGGCAAAGAAACGGTTCGCGACATGTAAAGTAAGGCTAAAGCCACAATCTTTACTGGTGAAGTAGTAGGGGTAACTGGCGGTAAGAGTAAAATAGCCGCTTGCAGAAAGGATCTTCGGGGGTTGGACGAGGAGCAATTTCGCTGCCAAGTCTTGGGGCACTCGACAACCGACCGCCCGAAAAGCGCCGGTGCTCGCCCATTGGATGAAATTGGATGTGCTATTTTGGCAGGCTTGTCCCTGACGCAGCATCCTTTGCCTCCTTTTTAGCTCCGCGGGGCGCCAACAAAAGCAGGTTTACCTGCTGATCTTGATCAGAGGGGCACAGATTGTGGATAGCCCATCGCCTTGTCTGCATTGAGTAACAACGTGGAGGTGCTAATAAGAATTTGTTATTACAGATCACACCAAAGTCGATTGACACGCCCGGGAAGCCCTGAGATTGGATTTGAGCTTGTTTATATTGTTGACCCCGTCACGAAGAAAAATTGTGGACTGGGTTAGATTCAGGCAGATGAGGGTCAGACACTAGGCTGATGGATAACAAGACAGGCAGGCATTATTGTGAATGACGACTTGTGCAAGTGCCGCTTATGGGGTCGGTCCCTTCGGAATGGTTACCTTGAACAAAGTTAACATCTCCGGATGCCGGGCGCCACTTGAAAAAAAGATTTCAACTTGACAACAGGCGGCGGTGAGTCGGCTAAGGTTCCTTGCCCGGTCAACGGTTGGTTGTAATGCTATTAACTGAGTGATGTGATTTAATTGACATGTTGTTTCTTTGGTCCTTGGCTGTTGTGGCGGGATTGCATCTCTCCTGCCGAGAGAGCCTCGCCTCTTGGGCAATTTCCCATTGCATTGGCGGTAGCCATTTTTGGGACTCTGGAGGGTACGAAAGGAAGGAAGCTGGCATCCATGCTCCAATCGATCAAGCGGAAGGTACGAAGTTGGTAATACCATCAGCTCACGGAAGGTCTTAGGTAAGGCCAGGGTCGTAGAAATCTACAGAGTAACCCAAGGTACCTTGCCAATCTCGGGCCCTGTGCAGATTCAAGAAAGGCGGAAGACACACACAAACACACCTTAGGTTGACACCTAGGCGACCTTGGCGACTCAGCAAATCCACCTCTGGGCGGTACTTGGGTGACTGCAGCGTGTTCCTGCAGCCGTTTTGAACAAGAGAAGCCAATCAGAAAAGGGGTGTGTATCCACTCTTGGATGGTTCCCCTTTTTCAGTACCCCACACCGTATTTCAGCTAATTTCTGCAGCGAGAGGCAGAAGTCCTAAGCAATTCAATTGGACGACAGGGTCAGCAGAAGGAAAAAAAAAAGTTGCGATGAACCACAGCACGGCCAGCTCTCCTCAATTTAACTGTACCAAGGATGTCTTTACGTCGTTTGGCGCTGGCTTGTGACACAGCAACATTGTGTAAGCGGGAATATCAAGGCCGAATATTATTCGATCGGAATCGAACACAAACTAGCTATGACGATGCTTTCTTTCACATAGACTTTTCTTTGGAATCGTCGAGATGCCGCCAAAAACGTCACCAAACGGCGTGGTGTGAAAACGACGCACATGGACCCTAGCTTCCCGCAGTCCAATTTCAGGAGCTTAGTACTCACTTGGTTAGCTCCATCAGAAAGGCCCTCGTGGAAATAAGCAACTCAAGGGGTTCGGTTCTCCAGAGCGATTTAGGTACCCACTGGAGAGGTTAGCAAGGTGGGCAAGCAAAGCAAAACAAAGGGTCGGGTCGTGCTAATCATAACGAGCGCCAGGTTTGGTTCAGAGGGTGCCTCCCCGTACTAATTGTAGCAAAGAACTAGCCCCCAAGGTCAGATAGGAACGGCCAAGAAAGTCCAGGCATCAATCCAGCTTCTGTTCTCGTCGTTTTTGGTAGATTGGATGAAGCAAAAGCGACCTTGGAAGGGCTGTCGGCCATGGCAAATTGGAATCCAGTAATTGCCAACGAGGAGGTGTGGGTTGTCATGTCAAAGTCGACTGGGGGCCCTACGTTTTTTTGGTGGACCAGGGCCCTGGTTCTACTTTCTCCTTTTCTTTTTACGAGCTCCCCAGTCCTCACTGGCGACAGGGGGGGAGCACACACCCACACACCGGCGCCAAGCGGCGGCCCCCAGTCCACAGGCGGACGGGCGCCATAATAACATCAACACATCGCGCTGATCCGTTGCTCTTCTTTTTCTTCCTTCCTTTCCTTCCTCACGCAGACGTCTCTCGGATGTTGTCCATGTCAATTTGAAAGCCTCGATAGCTTTCGTCCGTCCTTTACAGTCTCCTTTACCAACCACCGCTCCATTCGTTTAGCGGGCATTCATTTTTAACGACTCAAAACAACAATCCCAAGAGGAATAATATAATCTTTACTGAGCAGCAGCAGCAACAATGAAGGGCTTCACTGTCGCCACTGCCGCTGTCGCGGCCCTGTCCGGAGGTGTCAGCGCTCACCGCCAGCACCGCCAGGCCCACTATGATCTCTTCGCCAAGAGGGCTTCCAACGACTCGGCCATGTGCGTGCCTGAGTGCAGAACCTACTACACTACCATCTACGGAGAGCCTACTCTGGTCCCGGATGCGCCCAAGCCTTCCCCGACCCCCAAGACCACGGCCCCGGCTACGGTCCCTACCCCGGTCGCCCAGGAGTGCCCCACCCCCGGCACTTACACCTTCCCTGCGACGACCATGGTTGTGACCGAGACCGTCACTGCATGTGCTCCTTCGTCGACCGTGCTTACCTCGGGTACGAACACCGTTGGCGGTGTCACCACCGTCGTGACCACGGCCACCACCGTTGTGTGCCCCGTCCCGACCGTCAAGACCGAGACCAACGGCGATGTCACCAGCGTTGTCACCCAGACCACCTTCGTCTGCCCTTCGTCTGGCACCTATGTCATTGGTGGCACCACCACCGCCGTCTCCACCGAAACCACCGTGGTTGTTCCCACCATCACTTCCTACCCACCGGGCACCTACACCGCCCCGGCTGTCACCACTGTCGTTGACACCAAGACCGTGGTCTACTGCCCATTCTCCACTGACACCCCGGCCCCGGCACCGACTGTCGCCACTACCTCGGCTGCCGCCCCTCCCCCGGCCGAGCCCACGACCTCCAAGGCTTCTGAGACTCCCTCTACCCCTGCCTCTTCGACACCTGCCTCTTCGCCCTCTGCCTCCTCGCCTCCTACATTGGGCGGTGGCAACCAGTGGGCCATGACCTACACCCCATACGGCAACGGTGGCGTCTGCAAGTCCGCCGATGAGGTCGAGAGCGACATTGCCAAGATCAAGGCCGGTGGCTTCAAGTCTGTCCGTGTTTACTCGACCGACTGCAACACCCTCCCCAACGTTGGTGCTGCCTGCCGCAAGCACGGTATCAAGATGATCATTGGTGTCTTTGTCGGCCAGCCTGGCTGCACCAACGGCAGTCCCCAGGTTGCCGAGCAGATCAGCGCCATCAAGTCGTGGGCCCAGTGGGACCTTGTTGAGATGTGCGTTGTTGGTAACGAGGCCCTCTTCAACGGCCACTGCACTCCCAGCCAGCTCAAGGATCTGATCGGTGAGGTCCGTGGTGTGCTCCGCTCCGGCGGCTGCAACGCTCCCGTCACCACCACCGACACCGTCGGAGGCTGGGAGGGCCAGGGCGTTGCTGAGACCATCTGCCCCGTCGTTGACGTTGTCTCTGCCAACATCCACGCCTACTTCAACGGCGCTGTCCTGCCCCAGGACGCCGGCAAGTTCGTTTCTAGCCAGCTCCAGCAGGTCCAGAAACTCTGCGGTGGCAAGGACGGCTACGTCATGGAGACTGGCTGGCCCACCGGCGGAAAGTGCCTCGGTACCTCATGCCCCGGTGAGCAGCAGCAGGCTGAAGCCATCAAGTCCATCCAGCAGGAGTGCGGCGGTAAGTCTGTCTTCTTCAGCTGGACCGACGACGACTGGAAGGCTCCTGGTGACTGCGGCTGTGAGAACCACTTCGGCTGCGGACGCCTCTTCTCGTCTTAAAAGGAAAAACAGACAATGAAAAGCGGATTATGACTCTGCCATTTTGAATTGAAATCTCTGGCATATCATCTTGTTAATAGTTTTTTTCTGCCTCTGATTTCAGATGAGGAATTATCTGTAAATCTTTTTCTCCTTTGTTAATTTCCTTGACCTAGCAATGACCAGCATGTGTATATTTACCGTATCTAGGCTACTCAGTCATATGAGGAATGTGCGAAGAGACAGAGGGCCGTTCTTGTGGTATGATATTTTGATGTGTTACTTACTCGTTTACCTTTTGACTCCCGTTCGTCCTTTCATCCTTGATGAATGTTTCGGCAATCTGCATTTTGAGGGTACATTATTCGTACCTGCGGATGCTCCCGACCTATGAGATGGGATCGTTGCGGTTTACACCTTGGGTTTGTTTCAATCTTCTAAATGTTTTGATGTTTGCACATGGTTCAATAACCTGGTTACCAAGTCATGGCTTGGTGAACGAACGGTCCCCGTCCCTCACAATCTGTGCCCCTTATTTAATTCGAATTCGGACGCCATGGGCCGATGTTATAGCGACACTCGATTGCCAAGTGCCCAGGTATAGTCGATAACAGACTTTCAATTATTAACATGTAAGTCTAAAACTAGCAAAGCTTGAGATCGGCTTATCTTTATACTCAATCTGGTTCCCGCATTTCAACAAGTGGGCTATCCCACGTTGCTCGCGTATAGCGTAATCACACTGGGCCACTATACACGGGATGCCTATATCCTCAATGCTGACTGACTCTGACCTTTGGTGTTGCTGAGGCATGAGATTAAATGCGCAATCCTAACAAATAGTGTGTATAACTACTCAGGCATTCGAGATCAACGAATCACTATCGAACCAGGTATGTTTCCAGTCTTTTGTCCCTTGTCTTTTTTTTTTCTCATCCGAACTTCATAATTCACCTCCAAGTTTCTTTGGTGATTGTGAACAACGGAAGATTTGTCATTTTCTTGCCCAAGGCGGCAGGACCCGTTGCATTTAATATGGGGCCGGATCTTCATGAGTTTCCCCATTTTCTTTTCTTGCGCTCCAATGGGCGGTCCAATTCATCGGTTAAACCAAGGCCATCATGTCCGTTGGGTAGCATCGACCGCGCAGGGCAATAAGAAAACAGAAGCAGGTTTCCCCGCGCGCGTGGATTGTTACGTCGAGTATATGCGGGGACGACGGCACCAGATGAACCGACAACACGCTGGCCAACGTCATGATCGAACATGTTCACATACCGAGTAAGGCAGGTTACTTTAACGAATCGTGCGTGATCCATGTCGTGGAACGACATGTGACCTCGACTGGCATTATTATACCAGCCGAGTTCCCGTCTTCCTCGACTGTTCGGATTACCTTTACCTCCACTCTCTATCTCCTTATGGCCCTCTGTCCCTGGCAAGACCTCCCTCTTACTTGCTGTACACGGTAGAGGAAACCCAAGAGAAGAGGGAAACAAGCAGACAAGATGGGTCGGTTAACAAGCACCCTCCTCCTCGGCCTGGCGCTCTTCTCGGTCGACGCCGCCGCGGCAGAGCAGCGGTCTCGAGAGAGCCTGAATGCCGGCTGGCGCTTCAGCCGCTTCACGTCCAACCCGGACGGGCTGAACTACACCTCGCTGAAGCCCTTCATCATGCCGGCGGCCAACGACTTTGTGGTTGACTCGGCTAAGCACGTCCAGCGACCCGACCAGGGCTCCGAGCCGGCGGCGCCCGAGTTCTCCAAGGCAGAGTTTGATGACGGCTCCTGGGAGGCCCTGAACCTTCCCCACGACTGGGCAATCAAGGGCCCCTTCTACGAGGGTCCCGACCCTCCCGTCGGTGGCAGCCAAGGAAGGCTTCCTAGTCAGGGCATCGGCTGGTACAGACGGAACTTGGACGTTGCGGCCGAGGACGCCGGCAAGGCCGTGTACATCGAGGTCGATGGTGCCATGAGCTACTCGACCGTCTGGCTGAATGGCAGAATCGTGGGCGGTTGGCCGTACGGCTATGCTAGCTACCGGCTGGAGCTCACGCCTTTCCTCAAGGAGGGGAAGAACCAGCTTGCCATCAGGGTTGACTCGCCTATCGATGTGTCTCGGTGGTATCCGGGAGGTGGCGTATACAGTAAGTTGGTCTTTTTGTTTTTCCAGGCCGAGTTTTCATCTCTAGCTGCTATACATTTGTTGTTGGAACAGAGACCGACTAACCCCGTTCCACCTAGGAAATGTCTGGCTCACCAAGGTCAACCCCACGCACGTCGGCCACTGGGGAACCTACATCACAACCAAGGACGTTTCTTCAGGGTCTGCTACTGTGGATCTTGCCGTCACTGTAGAGAGCACGAGCAAGAATGAGTCTCAAGTTGTCGTCACGACAGACGTCCACGTCCTTGACGCGTCTGGTCAGCCCGGGGACAAGGTTGCCTCGTTCGGCAATGCTACTGTTACCGTCCCTGCCGGCTCATCTATCTCGACCAACGGCACCGTGACCGTGTCCAACCCTGCCCTTTGGGGACCCAAACCCGACCAAACCCCCAACCTCCACGTGGCCGTCACAAGTGTCTACTCCACCGATGGTGAGCTCCTCGACACTTACAAGACAAACTTTGGTATCCGCCGCCTGGAGTACACCAACGATGGGCTCCACGTCAACGGCAAGCGCGTCTACCTTCAGGGCGTTTGCCAGCACCACGACCTGGGCAGCCTCGGTTCGGCCTTCCACGTGCCAGCGGCGAGGCGCCAGCTCGAGATGCTCCAGGACATGGGCACCAACGCAGTCAGGACTTCTCACAACCCCCCGGCGCCCGAGCTCCTTGAGCTGGCTGACCACATGGGCATGCTGATTCTCGACGAGATCTTCGACACGTGGGCGTACCACAAGGTGGAAAACGACTTTGCCTCTATTTGGGACGACTGGTCCGAGCCGGACCTCCGCGCATTCGTGCGTCGCGACCGCAACCACGCCTCGGTCTGGGCCTGGAGCTACGGCAACGAGGTGCGAGAGCAGACTGTTTCGGGCGGCGAACGCACTGCCCAGCGCCTGGCGGGCATCGCGCACGAGGAGGATTCCACGCGCTCCAGCACCGTCGGCATGAACAACGCCGGCGCCAGCTCGGCCTTCACCGCGGTCGTCGACCTCATCGGGCTCAACTACCAGGGAGAGGGCAGGACCGGCAGGCGCCCGTCGTTCCCCGACTTCCGCTCCCTCTTCCCCAACAAGATGATCTACTCGACCGAGTCGTCGTCTGCCGTCTCGTCCCGTGGCACCTACGTGTTCCCCGTGCCGTCTAACAACTCGGCCGTCGTGAACATCACCTCCGGTGAAGGCGTCATCAACGCCACGCGCCAAGTCTCGAGCTACGAGCTGCACGCCGTGGAATGGGGTGCCAGCCCGGACAAGGTCTTTGCCAGCCAGGACGAGTTCCCCTACGTCGGAGGCGAGTTCGTCTGGACGGGTTGGGACTACCTGGGTGAGCCCACCCCCTACGACGACGAGTCGCGCTCGTCCTACTTTGGCATCATCGACCTAGCCGGCTTCCCCAAAGACCGCTTCTACCTGTACCAAGCCCGCTGGGCCGCGGCGAAACCCATGGCCCACATCCTGCCGCACTGGAACTGGGCCGGCCGCGAGGGCCAGGTCACGCCCGTGCACGTCTTCTCGTCGGGCGACGAGGCCGAGCTCTTTGTCAACGGCGAGAGCCAAGGCCGCAAGAAGCGAGGCCAGTTCGAGTACCGCTTCCGCTGGGACGACGTCACGTACACCCCGGGAGAGGTGCACGTCGCCACCTACAAGGGCGGCGCGCCCTGGGCCAACGCCACGGTGCGCACCACGGGCGCCGCGTCGACGCTCTCCCTGACGAGCTACAAGGAGCAAAAGACGCTGCAGGCCGACGGCAGCGACCTCGCGTTCCTCAGCGTCGCCGTCACGGACGACCAGGGCGACGTGGTGCCGACCGCCGAGCCAGAGGTCAAGTTTTCCGTCTCGGGCCCCGGCGAGATCGTCTCCACCGACAACGGCGACGCGACCGACTTTGTGCCGTTCCCCAGCCACACCAGGAAGGCGTTCCGGGCAAAGGCCTTGGTTATCGTCAGGGCCAAGGAGGGCGGTGGACGTATCGTGGTCACGGCCGAGGCGGATGGGTTGAAGAAGGGGGAGTTTGTGCTTAATGCTTGAGGGAGAAGAGAGAAAGAGAGAAAAAGGACATTAGTCGGGTCTTTTTTTCTTTTTTTTTTCTTTTGGAGGGTAAAAAATGCAGCGATATTAGCA
>JAVHJQ010000335.1:0-14667 GCA_031306095.1 Pyricularia sp. CD86 | reverse complement strand
GGGACCCTAGCATGAACAACCCCCTAGCAAAAAAATTGCATGCAAAGTCCTACCCGGATTTCTTTTATGTTTTTTTTTTATTCCCAGGATTTAGCTAGTGTGTGATTTTATTCCTTCTTGTGTACCGGGGAGGGTTGGATGAATGAGAAATGGGGGATATGATGCTGACGGGGAGGAGGGGGATGCCACCACTAAACTTGATACGAATATCAAAGTAGAAAAAAGGAGACCGGGCTGTGTAAACAGGACCCGACACTGTGATTGGTCAGGTCGCTTCCTGCGCCGCGCGTGCAATATGTGGCCAGTCTTTTTTTTTTTTTCTTTTTTGAACCCTGATAGAATGGATTCCTTTGCTTGGCAAGCCCTCTCTCTTCCTCTTTCGTTATTATGTACATGAGATCGGATTGTCCTCATGTCTCCAGCCTAGAATATATAGTTTTAAACGATTATGTAATAGTGGAGAAAGTTTATGGTTGCCGCACCTTGTACAAGTCTGATATTAATGGCTCATCTACTGTATACATGCCATCGTGCCATACTATACCAGGCCAATAATGCTCCAATCCATATTTCCAAGACCGAATTTGACCAAACAAAAATTTTGTCTTCTCTATGATTGCAACTGAACATAGTTACCTGTGTATTCAAAGGCATGTGTTAGCAGTATTCAAAACCTTTCGGATACAGTTGTCCTTCCTTTCCAGTGTCAGGGAGGCAAGGAAAAAGAGCTTATCGGGATTCATCTTACCAGGAAACTGCCCAGTTTTACCATTCAGCCTCCCAGTCCACCACTCGTTGGCATTTTGCGTCCGACTGACAATCTCGATTACATCGCCTGCGCTAAAGCTCAAATCCCCCTCCTGCGTGGCCGCGTACTCGTACAGGGCCGTGACGGTCTCCACGGCCGGCGCTGCGCTTAACCTGCTGGGCTTTGGCTTCGGGGGCGGCGGCTTGGGTTTTGCTGCGGCTGCGGCCGCAAGCGAAGAAGCCCCAGGGCTCAACATCGCCGGGCTGTGCTGCGCAAACGTTGTGCTCTTGACCGCGGGGCTTTTCAGCGGCTGTGGCTTGACCCCTGGGGAGTAGGGTGGTGGCGGGTTCTCTGCGACGGCAGGTTGCGCCGGCGAGTGTACGGCTCCGTACTTGGGTGTCGGTGCTAATGAAGGCGAAGGTGCCGTTGATGCCGTTGGGGAGCTGGATGACGGCCCAGCTGTGAGGAGACCTTGGGTCTTGGGCGCCTCCAGAGCCGGTTTCGGCTGGTATCGGGGTGGGCGCGGCCGGCCGGTGGTCTTGAACTTGACAATGGTGAGCTTCTCAACCTGCTCTTGGATATCGCCTCGCTTTTCGTGGAAAGCTTCTTCAATATCCCTGGTGAGATCAAAATAGCCGATATCGCAGTGTTGCATCTTCTCGTGTAACGTGTAGAAGATGTTGAGCTGCATGTAGTAGAAAGATTGGAAGAGGGGCTGTATGAATTCGCGCTCAAGCGCAAACAGCTTTGGGAGCTCATCCTTGAGCAGGTCGTTGAAGTAGTTAAAATCCTGGGTGGACTGTTCAAGGTCGGCCTCGGCCTTGTAGATGTTCTTCTCATCCTTCATCGTTTTCTCCTTTTTGTCCTGCAGTTTCTTCAAGGCGGCGCGGTGACGGTCGTAATCAAGCTGCTTGTGTTCGCGCTTGACAACAGCCTTGCGGATGACCTTGATGACATCTAGAAGCTCGTTGGCCGGCCGGATTACCCTGCTCTCAATCATCTCAAGTTCTGGAGCCAGTGTTTCTTGCAGATCCTTCACAATGGCCTCGTACTCCTCGCAGGCTCGGATTCCCTCGGGCCTTCCCTCGATCTCCATGGTGGAGGGGTCCGACATGCGCCCACTGATTGGGCGGTATATTTCCGTCATGGCTTTGGAGAATGCGATTTGGTGGTTGAGCATGGCGTTGATGGCGTCGAAATATCTCTTGGACTCATTGTGAAGCTTTTTGGTCTCGGTTTCGAGCTCTTGGAAGCGACGTTCGGCATCAATGTAGACGGGGTCTTTGGTGTGTTCGCCTATGTTGAACTTGGACTTGAACTGTTGGGGCGCCTGTAGCGAGGAGGTTCAAGAATTTAGTAGCCATTTCGGGATGTGTGGCAAGAAAATATATGCCCGGTATGCGTGCATTTTGCAATAGCATCTTTGCGCAAACTGCGGAGCCTCTATGCCTGTCTCCTGTCCGGAAAAACCGGACCACCAGCCCAAACACCACACAAAATTAAAGTAGTATGGTGACGTACCCGACCTAAAGATTTGGTAAACCCCTTAAAACTCATCTTGACAGCTTGCTTCTCGGTGTATCACTCGGTCTAGATATACTCAAGCAAGCGAAAGAAAAGAGGAGAAATGATCAAATGAAGCTGAAGAAAGCTTCCCCTTCAAAGAACAGACTGGGTGAGAAATCGCAGGTGATTATGTGGTGGTGGAGATCAAGGCCAGGTTCAGCGCGCGCAGCTAAGCTGGTGACGCTTCCAGGTGGCTGAGCCGCGGAGCCGGCGCAATTGGCTGTGGCGCGCTCCGCTGCTTGTTTGTCACTGATCGCTGCCTTTTGAAGCAGCTCAGGCCTGATATAAAATTTGCCGTTTCGTTTTGTTTATGATCATGCAGTTTGAGATGTTAAAGTCTGTAGATTTACTAGTCAGCTTGGAAGAAAAGAACCTGTCGATAGCTTCACTTCTTTTCCATGATTCGATCGAAGAGGGAGGGATGTTGCATGTGCTGCCAAAGCTTTGTTGGCGGGGAGGATAACGTCACTCCTGCCATGGCTACCACTGCCACAGTGGTAGTCAGCTTTTTCTCCAACCCCGGCTAGTTTCTGCCGGGCAGGTTTGACCAATCACCGACAAGTTCGACAACGGTCCAAGACCCACAGCTTTTGTGAGATTTTGGCGATGAACAGAAACTCGATGGAAACAGCATCGCCCCACATATCATCATCTCCGGCAATCTGATTGCTCGGATTTATGGCCGACTCTTCTCCGAAGAGGCGAAATCATTATCAAGGGTAGCTCCACTCCGCATGGCCCGAGCTGCACTTTTCCAGAGAAAATTCGAAGTTACAACAAGTCATTTGCAAATTCCCATCCCTTCACAGACTGTCCCATCTCCAAATGTGACCATGTCAACCATCGCGGCATCAGCATTAAGACAGGCATCACGCCTAGCATGTCGACCTTCGACGTCGACTGCCTCGTGGCAGGCGATTCGCAGCGGTGCCAGGGCTTCGGGCGCCGCATCATTACGCAAGTCTGCCCCGGCCAGGACATACGTGTCCGAGACCAAAAGAGATAATGCTCAGGTCGCCGAGGCAAACATCGAGACCGCCATCCATCTTGACAAGAAGGACTTTGAGAGGATCGGATTGGCGATGGAGTCGCAGGGAGGCTCCGACGTCGCCGTGTCGCCTATGGCTGGTATGATTGACATCCTCGGATTTTGGCAGTTTGCCACGTTCAGATGGTTCATCGACACTAACTAATATTTTTACTCACAGACATATTGAAAGGCGCTGCTGTCATGGAAGAAGGACAGCGGCCAATATACCTCGACATGCAGGCTACCACTCCGGTCGATCCGCGTGTCCTGGATGCCATGTTACCTCTTTACGTCGGCGTATACGGCAACCCTCACTCTCGAACACACGCTTACGGCTGGGAGAGTGAAAAGGCCGTCGAGGATGCCAGAGCTCACGTTGCTTCTCTGATCGGCGCCGACCCAAGGGAGATTATCTTTACTAGCGGTGCGACTGAAAGTAACAACATGAGCATCAAGGGTGTGGCGAGATTTTTTGGCCGATCCGGCAAGAAGAAGCACATCATCACGACACAGACAGAGCACAAGTGTGTGCTCGACAGCTGTAGACATCTTCAGGATGAGGGTTTCGAGGTCACGTACCTGCCTGTCCAGAACAGTGGCTTGGTGGACCTGAAGGAGCTCGAAGCGGCTATTCGTCCCAACACAACCCTTGTCAGCATAATGACGGTCAACAACGAGATTGGTGTGATCCAACCCGTGGAGCAGATTGGCAAGATGTGCAGGGAGAGGAAGATTTTCTTCCACACAGATGCGGCTCAAGCTGTGGGCAAGATCCCTATGGACGTCAACGCAATGAAGATTGACTTGATGTCCATTTCGGGTCACAAGATTTACGGCCCCAAGGGCATCGGCGCATGCTATGTCCGCCGTCGCCCGAGGGTCAGACTTGATCCCATCATCAGTGGCGGCGGCCAGGAGCGAGGACTCAGGAGTGGCACGCTGGCGCCTCCCCTGATTGTTGGCTTTGGCGAGGCTTGCCGCATCGCCAAGCAGGAGATGGAGGTACGTCATGATATGCTTTCTTATATGTTCCCATCGCGTATGATGATATGCTTTTTTAGACATGCATGGCTTTCTGAATGCCGTGACACGCATAATTTGTTGAGATATAGCACCTTCCTGACTTGCCGCGAACGACATGTTTATTCCAACCACCCGATTGTGTACCATTGCAAAGTACGCTAACAAACCTTGGGGTGTTTAGTACGATTCGAAGCGAGTAAAGTACCTCTCCGATAGGCTGCTCAATGGACTTTTGTCCATGGAGCATACCAGCCAGAACGGCCATCCCGATCACTTTTACCCGGGCTGCGTCAATGTGTCATTTGCGTATGTTGAGGGCGAGTCTCTGCTGATGGCTCTCAAGGATATTGCCTTGTCGTCTGGCAGTGCTTGCACTTCAGCGTCGCTGGAGCCCAGCTATGTCTTGCGAGCTTTGGGCAACAGCGACGAGAGTGCTCATTCCAGCATTCGGTTCGGCATTGGCCGCTTTACGACTGAGAGGGAGATTGACTACGTCCTCAAGGCTGTGCAGGAGCGTGTATCGTTCCTCAGGGAACTCAGCCCCTTGTGGGAGCTGGTGCAAGAGGGTGTCGATCTGAACACCATTCAATGGAGCCAGCACTAATCAGCGGTGGCCGGTTTGATTTTGTTCTTTTTGGCAGGCATCTTTTCTCTGCTCGGCGTTGGCTTGTGTTTGTGGGTTGAACCAAACGGCATTTGGGTGCCTTCACGGGGTCGGATTTGTTGAGTCTTATTTCGCTTTCACATGTATAACTATCTGGAGGATGGATGTACGAGGAGAAGATACCACCGGCTCGAATGTCGAAGGAGGCATGTTGAGCAAAATGTAAACACAATACTGAATTTTAATTCGTCACTCAATCACGACGCACGGTGGAAGAATGTGGTTCGATGATGATCTGGGTCTGGTCAAGGTTTCCTAGCTGATGTTGCTACCAACAGCAACCATTGTCTTGGCATCTCTAATATGCCGCAAATCAGTCGTCTCAAAAGACATACAAATCTGACACTCAACCAACTAACTAGTCTACAAGCAGACACAGTTGCTAACTGTGACCTGCGTGGAGTGCACCATCTCAATCCTTATTACCTTGCGTCTTGGTGTCTCAAACCCGCATGATGGTTTGGAAACCATCGTGTTCCTGGTCTGACATCATAGCTGGGGTTGGCTAAATGACATCATAGGAGCTCCTGACCAACGCCCGAACTGCATTAACCCACCACCCTAAGACAGAACTACAATGAACTTGGCAGGTAAGGTACGGCATTTAGTTTACCTATCAAGACCGGGCTGGGCAAGGGGCCTGGACTACTCGCAGCAAGTGCCAGGCAGGCGGTACCAGTAGCTGCAGCGTCACGCAATTGCCTGCCGCCGCCTGTCTGTATTGGGTGGGTCCGGCAAACAAGAAAGTTGCCTCCTTTGATGGGTGTTTGTATTTTTATATAAACCAAGCCCAGCTCTCGTCCTTCCTTTGCTCCATGCTCTTGACTTTTTCCTCGTCATCTTTCACAGTCTTCCCAGAAGTCCAACCAACCTGAAAACTCCAGAACATCCATCCTAAAGGATATAAACCAAGTCTCACTTTCTTCTCACCCACAACCCCAACCAAGCCAAACCCGTCACAATGTCGAACCCCACCAACGACAACACCTCCACCCTTCAGTCGGTCTACGACTCTGTCACCGGTACGGCTCAGTCCATGCTCGGAAGCCTCACGGGCTCCACCGGCGACCAGGTCCAGGGCGACGCCAAGCAGAACAAGGCCCAGGCTGAGCACGACGCCTCGCACGCTACCGTCAAGGGCCCCGGTTTCACTGCCAGCAGCGCTGGTGTTTCAAAGGACGACCCCAACCGTATGTCGGGATCCATGAACCAGACGATCGGTTCTGCAAAGGAGACTTTGGGCGGTATTGTCGGATCTGAGGTGAGCCCTTTCTTTTTTATGAGTTTTAACGGTCAAAGATTTGTGCATTGAAAAAAAAAACGAAAAAACAAGTACTGACTTTTGACTTTCTTCCTCGGTCTTCAGTCCCTCAAGGCATCTGGTCGCGAGCAGAACCGCAGCGGTCAGGAGCAGGAGGCCAAGGGCCAGCTGAGCGACCTCGGCGCCGGCGTCTCGGACCGCGTCACGGGCACCCTTGGAGCCGCCGCCGCCGGCCTCATGGGCGACCAGACCAAGCAGAACGAGTACCAGGCCCAGCACGACTCGGGCAAGACGGCACAGCGCGGCGTCGAGCACGACCTTCAGAAGAAGGCCGAGGCTGAGGCTAAGGCTGCGCAGAAGTAGACGGGTCTACTTTGTGTTGTCGTTCGTCTGCTGATCGAAGAGCTTGACGGAGCGAGTTGGAAAAAAAGAGCATGGAGAGTTTTGCATTTTGATACCCCCAACGCCGGGACTTGAACTTGGTCTGCTTTTTGAAGATTTGGTTGGTCTCGGTGTTAATCGCGTGAGAACTGGTTGACAGATCTCTGCGCTCCCCTTGCAATAGGTTTAATATCCAAATCTGAAATAATATTCTATTTGCCCCCATATTGCAGCTTTATTTGTGTGATGATTTTGTGAGTTTCCTTTCGTTTAAAACACCAACAAGGGATGCCCCATAATTTGAATATCCATGGACAACTAAGGAAGCTCATAAAGTTTATGCAGAGCATTATCTGAGTTCAACTGAATTTCAGTCTTTACAGTGTCATTTTGATCTCCTACGAGATAAGACTCGTACATAAGTTCGTGCAACGATCTCAAACTACGAACGCGGTTTCAGTTTCCAGTGTTCTTCTCTCAAAAGGCTTAAGTAAGTGGTATAGCAAAGCCATCACAAATTCTCAGAGTTACCGTTCAGTAATATGCTCTTTGTGTTATTTCCCAAGCTCACCTTTTTCTCCTAATACCATGTCTGAGACGGAGGTTAGGCAACCATCTATTCAACCAATATCAACGGCCTTTCAACCTACGTTCACTTATATCCTGGACAATGAAATGAAAACACTAGATTTATCGTGTTTAACCGCTAATCTCGGAACCAAATTTTATGCAAAAAGGGCCTCTGAACGCCATGGAATCAATTCCATCCAACTCCTGAATGTAGACTATATACATACTTTCCGAAACAGGTCATCAATAACATTTCTTACACAATTAATCTTCTACTACCAAACAGTATTTAATTCTCGGACAGCCATAGAGCACAGAGGTTCCGTTCCTCCGTAACGTCCATTATTCTCGTATTTCTTTTGTCCGTTGGCACATACCTACTAGCAAGTTGCAGGTCCTCTCGGCTTTCCCAACATCCGAATGTGTTTTTGGAGGCGTTATTCCGTTGGATTTGCTGCCCTTGTTGGTTTTTGTCAGTAGTCGACCTTTTTCTTTTTGCAGCACCCTTTGCCCTGTAATCTTGACGAGCTCCCCAGTGGTCTTCTTAGTCGTTTTCCCAGTGATAACCACGCTGAGTTTCTTGGTGGCCTTCCAGCCGGTCAGTCTATACCGCTGTATACTACATATGCTGGTTATTGTAGCAAAAAGTCAATGTGGCCTGGCCAGAAGATACGTACTATGCTCTACAAAAGTCATCGACGTTGGTTAGTCTGGTCTCCCATAAGGCAGACTTTCCGGCCCTGGCAATACCTTTGAGCTTCCATTCCTGAGGCTGTGATTTGACAAGTGGTGTGTATCCTAGTCAGCGTTGGGTTTCGGAGCTGCTACTTGATAGGGACTCGTCGATCTTATGAGCGAATTTGCGCTTGCAGATCTGCTCCCTTATAGGTATCACTCGTATAGAGGCAGACATATTGCTGTGCTGGAACCAGCCTTCGACGGAGCCTGGCGTCTCTTTCCATACCTACCATTCGTTACGACGGAGCTGGCGGCCGTTTGGACCGCTAAGCCAGCATCACCAATGTATACCCAACCCGTAGCCGCATCGACTGCCAGTCCGGTCCCCACCGCTCCAGACCCTGCCGGATCCCCCAAAGTATAATTTGAGGTCTAGAGGCTGAGGTCAGGATGTCGTCGGAGTAAAGTTGGCTACGAGTCAGCATGTTCCAACGTGAGATGAATAATACGAAACGGCCCGGGCCTGGTTTTCGGGATCTGGCCTGCTCGTAAAGTTTCTATTAGCAAGCATGGTGAATGATGCATTAGAGATAACATTGGTTGATCGATAGTTTGTTTCATAAGGCTCGCAATTTTTACAGGGACTAGTGATCCAACAGTCATTTTTACAAGACCAAGTAATTAGCAATGATGTTTTTCCATATATTTGGTTCAAGTCCACACTGGATATGAATAGGTGATTTAACCCTTTCTCTTCTGTCTTTCAATAGGAGGCATCCCATGTGGCTGTTAATTGCTAGAATTAACTACTTGACAACTGGTCCCTTCTAATACTCTCAAGATCGCTGAATCCAAGCACGCACCTGTAAATGCATCTCCTAAAACTACCACTGGGCCACTGAAAAGCCAGACAACCATAAAATGTGCGCGTATTTTCTGGTAATTATATGCACAAAAAATGGTCTCTTCCACCTCAAAAAGTTAAAGACGGCGTCAAGAGCCATTGAGATGAGCTCTGAAAGACAGGAAAGGGATTCCATAACACAAAAAGCCCGGAAAAGGAAAAGTAAAATAAAAATAAAGACCCATCCATAAATGAGACATGAAAATTATAAAAACGCCTTCAAACGAACCTTGAAATGCGGCCACTTTCATAGCAGTCATAACCACGTAAAGGACGTAAAAGTTACACGGGTTTTAGAGAGAGGGGAAAAAAAAAACCATCAACCAAAAGCAAAGCAGACAACCCCTGACAACAGCCACCACGGCTGAAAAAAACAATTACGCTTGCTTATTCCACTTGGATCCCCTCTCCTACCAAAGTTTGAAAAAAAATAAGTATCCAACCTTATTCTCCCCCACTTTTACTCCCGATCTGTTCCTTTAGCTCCCTCGGGACGGCGAAACAGCGACGTCACCTGAGATCAGCGTCTTTAGCTCCCACGCATTGAGGGTGCTCCGCCGACGGGAGGCGACCTTCTCCGCCCGCCTACCTCGCTTCCGCGGGCTCAGCTCCTGCGGCTTATCTACGACGATACGCAGCGTGGATCCCGTACTGCTGCCCTTGTCCTCGCTGCCGCCCGAGACGGCTAGCTCTGACAATGGTGAGCGCGCCCCTCCTCCCGCCGCCCTCTTGACCGGCTCAATGCTATCTATACTCCTCACGCTTGCCCCGCCCTGCTCGCTGTCATCTGCCGACTTGGTCGTCCCGTTGGAGGCCGTCCGCGAAGGAGCTGCTGCTGCTCCTGCGGCGGCGGCGGCGCCGAGACCACCGCGTCCTAGGCGTGCGGCCTTGAGTTTTGCACGTACCCTGGCGGCGTCGGCGTCCCGCTCCGAGGCGGCAAGCTTGGCCTGTATGGTTGCCATGGTCAGCGGACTCTGCGGCACACCGTTGGCATTGGCGGTGCGGGGCAGGGGGAGGCGGGATGAGGAGGGTGGCGGGACGACTATTGTCGTCTTGGATGGTGTCGCTGCGGTTTGCCTGGTGGCGCGGGTAGGGACGGGTGGTGGGGGCATCTCCTTAGCTGCCGCGCCTCGCTTGGGATGGGTTGAAGTGATTTCTTGGATTTGTTGCTCTGGAAGGCTTTTGCTGGGAGCATGACCTTTTGTCTCCCTGGTGGTGGTCACAGCCCTGTTGGCTGCTGCCGCAGCCGCTCTGGTCGGTCTGGTCGTTGCCATGCTGGTTGCTGGCCGGGCCGGTCTCCTAGACGCGGGCTGCTTCTCGGCAGTCTTGGCCGTGTTGCGCTTCTTAGCCGGTGGAGGCTGTGAGGCCTTTGTGCCCGAGGTTGGGGCCGACGACGCATCAGACTTGACAAGCTTGATGCTCTTCTCGGTGGTTGTGGATGTGGTCGACGCATATGATGCGGCAGAGTTGGGCCTAGAGGGCATTTCTTGTGGCTTTGGACGAGTCGCCGCCGCCGTCTGGCGCTGTCTTGGCTCGGCCTTCTTGGCCACGCGTGCTAGAGGTTTAGGGGGTACCTCCTCAACAGCTGAAGCCGAGTCGTAAGTGTTTTCCTCCGTTATCGCAGAAAATTCTCCTGGTCGCTTGCGGGAGCGTGAGGGCTCTGGACGGCGTCTGTTACCTGCCGTTTCCGAGTCTTTCAGGGGGCTGAGCTGTGGTGGCTCGGGTAGTGGGGATGAATTGAGGGACTCCATCATCATCGACTGTTCCAGGATCTGCACATTAGGCTCCGAAACGTCCAGGTCGTGGATGTCGACCTCGTCTTCAAAGATGCTAGACCCAGAGTCGCTGTCGTCGTCATCGTTGTCATCATCGTCTGCCAGGTCCTCGTATCCAGGCGCCGGGACAAGGTGTAATGATTCCGCCGGGCTTGGGATCATGTGGGCACTAGGTTTCTCTTCATGCTGCTCCTCCTTCATCTCCTCGTCGTCTTCCTCCTCTTCTTGAACCGACCTCAGGTTAAAGTTGATGGGCGCTACACGCAAGCCTAGACCCTGTGATGTCTCGGCGACATGTCTTACGCGCACGGGGCTCAAACGTAGACCCATCTTGAGTTCTTCCATGTTGACCGACTTGCCGCTGGACGCCATCCTACGACGCCAACCGTCAATAAGGTGTACTGCTTCCTTCCACCTCGTCTCCATCTTCTCCCAGCCTTCTCGTAACCTGTGTATCTCTTCGTCACGGACCACAACCTCCTCTATGGGAACGAACGAGGGGTTTGTGAGGATTGTGCGGAGATGTTGGAGCACAGCCTCGAGCTCAGTCTCCAGCTCTTCCACTGCTCCTGGGAGCAATGAAGCTTGAGCGTTCTGAGACTCCGCAGTCGGGGTTCCCTCGTATCCGCTCATATCCTTGAGGTTCGACTCGACCCGCCTGACCAAAGCCATCAGGGCCTCGTTATCCGCACTCAACCCCTTGGCGAGCTCAGCCAGGAACGAATTCGACTCCTGGCGGAGGTCATAATCATCACACGCCGTAGCGCCCTGCTCCAGCCCCGCAGCCCCCTGCACCTCACCACCATCGCCACCCATCTCACCCGTGACCGTGATGCTCGTGACTGTCGTGCCTCTCCTCTCCCCACGCGCTCTGCCGGCTTCGAGGACAGCCTTCTTCAGCGCGTCAATTTGTCTGTCCCGCTTGCGTACCTCGTTGGCGCAGGCGCCGCGCGTCTGGGCTACCAGGGCTTTTGTCCGCGCCGCGTCGTCCTTGAGCTTGTGGATGGTGGACTCGGCCTGCGACAGTCGGGCGCGCTGGGCTTGGCTCGCCGCCTCGACCGTCTGCAGCCGCCGTTGCGCGTCGGCGTGTGCGTCGCACTCGCGCTGGAGGTGGTTTGTCTGGTGGAGATTCTCGGCGCGGAGGGTTCGGAGGGTTTGCGAGAGGGCCTCGCGGTGTTCGGCATCTCGCTGCGTATCGAGGGAGAAATGGTTAGCATGTGGTAGGCAGACTTTAGGCATTAAGGTGGCCATGAAGCCTGTAGGAGTCTTGTATACGGAGGGGGAAAAAGGGAATTCGTACATCTCTCCGCAGGATCAGGTCGTTAACTACTCCCATGATCCTGCTCATCGTGTCGCCCAAGTCTCCACCACTCATTGGGTCTGCAAAGTCGATGGTTGAGCCATCGCGAAGCAGTCCTCTCGAAAGGAGCTGATTGTTGATGTACAGCGATGCTGTTCTCAGGTTGTCCGTGTCGGCCATGGCGCAGTGTTGGTCTGCTTGACCGTGTTCATTCCGGGTTTAAGGCCAATGACGAAGCCTCAAGGGAGAGAAAGGACTGGCAATGCTAGCCTCGGGATTCTTCCCAGTCCAAACGTCTTGCTTCACTCAAGGCCCATAGGTGTGCGCAGGAAAAAAAAAAACAACAAAGACAGACCAAGAGGAGGCAAAGACGGTGAAATCTGAATCAGGTTCCTGCAGGTTCAAATTGACGTCTAGGGGGATGAATGTAACGGGTTTGGAAGGGAAAAAAATAAAATAAAGAACGGCTCCAAGGATGCGGATAAGAAGCCACTTTTTTTTTTCTTCCATTCGGTGGATGATATGGAAAGGAAATCGGGGATCCCGCAGGCGACCCTGCAGTGGCGGCAATCAATAATTCCCAACTATCATCCACAGGATGTTTCTCGATTTGGTTTCGCGTGTTTGTGTTTTTTCCCGGGACGCGCCAAGACGGGGCCATAGCTCCACGCCGTTGCCCAGCAACGCCCGACATCATTGGGCACCATGTCCACTTGGAAGCTTTGGAAGCACCCACATACGAACACTCAACCCTACGCATTGATGTCAGAAATTTTGTTTCTCTCGAATCGACTCATGCCACGTCGGGTTACTTTCTTGGATCGACAGGCATGTTCCTGCAAGTTATTTCGGAAAAAGTATAACTGCGATTTTCCATCATGTTGGCTATTATTGGCCCTGTTGCCGGGACATTGTGTTCCCTCATACATTTCATAACTTGGTTGCCCCATGCTATGTCGACATAATAGTTTCCTTCCGAACCGTGTCGTGCAATCAATGACCAACATGCACCCAGGCGACCAGCCAGATCGGACGCCACCCAACCGGTCATCAACCACATCTGCCACTTCTTCATCTTCTAGCGCGGGCCCCAATAATACCCCGGACTTGACGCCGATGTTTCAGGTCCCACCATTTCTTGCTCATTCATTCGTTGGACTTGCCAGTATCAGAGAGTTTTCCTAGATGCATAAAACAACATCAATAGTAAGCATCAACTTCTTGTCTGAGAACAAAACACATCAACGAGGCAACCAGTTGGAGAGCTCCGATTTTTTTTTTCAGACACGATTGAGAAGATTGGTTTACGCGGTTGTTTTCGGCAGTCATCAGGCCTCCGACTCAGTACAAGGTACATCCTCATCGGTGCCGATGCTTCGCTGGCCCCGCGGGCGTCATCATGTGAGGAAAGCTCATGGGCCAAGCTGGTAAAGGAGTAGTGTAGAGCACAGATGCGTACCTTTGAATTAGCATGTGCCAAACGTTGGCAAAAGGTCTGTGTTCGTGGCCGTGACCCCAACACGGACGGTTGAGACGTTTCGTGATGTAATATCCGTGACGCACAACGTCTGCCCTTATGCTTCCGGCTTGAACTTGCCCTTCTTTTCCCTCATGGCTGAAACCTTTTTCCGATCCTCCTCGAAACGGCGGATGAGGTCGGCCTGCTCCGCCTTCTTCTGCTCGCGCAGCTGGAACCGGTAGAAGCCTCCCAGCTCCTGCCTCTTGCGCTCTTCCCTCTCCGCCAACCTCCGCCTTGCCTCCTCGGCCTCGTCCCTCCGTGCTGGAGCTGACCTGCCGGCACCGCGCACGACCGTGACGAATCCGTCCTCGTCCGGCTCGCTGCGCATCCTCTTGGCCAGCTCGGCCGCTTCCCTCTCACGCTTGTTGAAGAGAACGAAGAATGAGTCCACAGCCGACTGCACCGCCGACTTGTCGGGGAAGCACAGCCTATTGTGCTCGCGCAGCCACGGGACGCCCAGCTCCGTCGCCGCAGACTCGTCCACGCCGGCGCCCCACACGGGGTACTTTTTGGACTTGTGCACCTTGCCAACCGCCTTGAGCACGACACCGACGCTCCTCTCGTCCGCCAGCAGCACAACTGCAGTGCCACCACTGCCGTGCAGACGGCGCGGCCACGTCTCAAAGAGCGTGCGCGCCGTCTGCTGGTCGTCCTCCTCCTCTTCCTCCTCGGCCTCGCCGCGTTTCCTCTTCTTCGAGGAGCCGTGTGCCGTCTGCGCCAGCCTCAACGCCTGCGACGGCCGTAGCGAGGACGACTCGGCGGCTCGCCGCCTGTGGTCGTCGTCGAACGAGATGCTTTCAAACTTGCCGGCGCCGGCCAGCGCGGCGAACACGGCGCGGAAGTGCGCCTCGGTGCTGTCTACGGGCACGTTGGCTAGGAAGAGGCTGCGGTCGTCGTCGGGCGTCGGGATCTTGGGTGCGTTTCGTCGCACGTAGACGTGGTGGAGGGCGGCTTTGGGGTATGCTCGCGTCGGCGGGAAGGAGATGGGGAGGATGGAAAAGTCTCCAATTGAGCTCCTGGTTGAGGATGTTGCTTCTTTCATTTTGGTCGACGACGATCCTGTTGTACGACTGATTGAATTGTAGTATGTGCAAATTGACCAGGACGCCTGCAGGCTTCGGAGGGCGATGTCGTTGTTGGTAGATTGGCAGCTTTTTCTTGGTCTCGATTCAATTTGCGCCGGGGAGTGCTGCCACAAAATTTTGGTCCCGCACCAGCTGCTTATCTTATCTTCCCCAGATTTTCGAC
>JAVHJQ010000333.1:0-21426 GCA_031306095.1 Pyricularia sp. CD86 | reverse complement strand
GGGTTAGACAGTATGAGGTATGACTAAAAAAAGTGTAATCCAGATCTAATAATCTGGGTACGGAGTAAGTATCCTCAGTGCTGTTGTTTGAAATGCTTCATCATAATGATGATGCCGTATTTCGCATCCCGGACCAAGGGTCCTTTTTGCATCAGATCAGCTTTTCCGCGTGTCGAGCGGGGGTCGGATCGGATGCAACATTTGGCAAATGCAAATGCAAATCCTAGTCCAATTAAAAGACACGCGAGCAGGCGGGAGTAATCTGCCATTGCGACTTCTTTGGTTCAGGCGATGTTGGAGACACATTCAATCATTGAGCATCGAAGCATGGGGAACGCGACATCGAACATCGAGGTTGGGGTTCGTCACTGGTGATGGGCAGCTCGTCTTGGTATTTGCGAATCGGGATCGATTGACAGGCACAACCGTATCTATCCTTCAACAAAGTGGGGTTTCCGTAGGTGAAAGAAATGCTACGATTGGTGGGGCGAGTCCCATGGAGTGAGGTCCGATCTTGATTAGAGCGGGACGGGGGGAAGACTGCAACTGCCAGATCGTGATTTACAAAATCTACTGGGGTGAGTCTAGATCGGGGTCCATCGAATTTTTAGTCTCAAACTGCTTTTGCTACCTTGGTTGTTGCTACTGCTCATCTCCCCGTCTGCTGCATCGCAAGGTGTTATCTTGAGACGTTGTTCTCCAGTTTCATCACCCCAGTAAATTAACTCTACTGTTTTCCTTGATTGCTTCTTTCGTATGCACGTTAGCTTAGGTACCGTAAGATATACGCTGGGGGAACAAAAAAATCAAAAAATCTTCAGTAGCATCATCTGATATGGGAAGCAGGGCATGAATGCTAGATGACTGGGCGATGCCAAGTTCGCGTCCTATTTTGAAAATCGATCGATTCGGAATCACACCCCACACCACAACAAATGTCGTCTCAATCGCCCATTGGGATCCCGAGTAGTGGTAATACTTTTCATAGTTTAGAAGCTACGAATATCTTCAGACAAGATTAAACAAATGGCTTTTGCATGGTGTTTTTGTCTTTTGCATTCTTCTTTGCCATGTTTTTACCTAATCTCGCTGTATCTTTCCCATCAAAGTTAGACTTTGTTGGACAACAGGGACATAGAGCTTGCTAAAAAAAAAAAAACCACCAAAAAACCAAAAAAAACCAGACGAATCTTGATCAGACCGCAAATGCCCTAAAAGGGGGCAGGCCCCAAAGAGAACTTAGCCGGCTTGCCGACGCCAAAAAGACGGGACGAGTGGGTGGATGCTTTTAGTCAAGGGTCTTGGATACTCTAGTCGCGAGTCGATACCCGGCTGCGGGCACCAGTCACGTGCATTATGGTTCGATGCGGTCGGCCCGTCTTTTGTCAAAGGATCCTGTCGGATATTGCCCCTCGCATTCTACTACTTTTTGCTAGCATGTACTAGCACGTAGTGGAAACCGGTAAGCAAGGCCGACGGTAAACTGAACCGAAGCTCTGACATTTCCTGCATGCGCCATAGCTCCTTGCTTAGGTAGCTACCTCTACCTACCTAGCAAGGTATCTCTAGTTATACATACCTACCTTAGGTATGTGCCTACCTCCTGTGGCATGGAACCACGCATAAGCCCCATCAACCAACCAATCCAGCTCGCCGCCAAACATTCCCACCCTTAATACCTAGGTAGGGAGCTTAGGTCCTGTATCACAATACGGGTACTGACAATATATTTGGCTTTCAGCCCAAAAGCCCATTGATATTGTCGCTTAGTGGAGAGTAGGTAGTAAAATATTCCGCCGGATAAAAAAAAATACGCAACCCAAATTTCATACGACCCAAGCACAAAGCCTAGAACGGTCTGGTGCTTTGCCACTTGTCAGGTTGGGCTACATTTCAGATTGGGCTGGTAGTCGTGGCTGAAATCAGGCCACCTTGAGCATAGCTGTGGTTGCGACAATCTGAGCATTCTCTCCGGAGGCTTCCAATACTACGCACTTCCACAAAATTTCATACCCAAATGCGAAAATGCGCAAATCAAATAAGAATGGGATGAATAATAACAACAACAAGAAGAAAAAGAAAAAGAAAACCAAAGCCACCTCGAATGACGACCTTGCAACCAAACGTGGACGAAACAAGGAGCTCGCTAGTGAAAATGCCCAAGGCAGCCATTGGGCAACTTTTGGGATGTTTGATTGTGCTCAGACATGTCAACGCGAACTTCTGCCGGATCATTGACGTTTTCCCATGGTCGATACCGTGAACTTGGGACCGGCGTCCTCCGCTAGTAATAATTCGGGCATCTCCGAGATGACAGGACAGGCCGCTAGATGTTTTCGAGAAAGAGTCGACTCTGTCCCTCTCGAGAAAAAAAAAATAAAAAAAATGACGAAACGCAAAAAAGTTCGTGAGCGGCCGCCCAAACTTGTTTGATGATGAACATTGCGGAGCCTAACGTGGCGATTGTCTTTTTTCTCTCATCATCATTTCTCCACTGAGCAGTAAATTACCCCAGGCCCAAAAAGGGTCTAACTGCGTTGTCTTGCCTGCCGCATTGGCCAAACCGTTAAACCCCCTGCAGATTTCCAGCGTCGACGTGGAGTGTAAACCCCAAGAAGCAATCAATCCTTGTAACCCAAAGGAAGATTTGCCTGCCGGAACCTATTATTGATTAACACCAAGCGGCAATGCGCTGGACTTCCGGCAACGGGCATTTGTTCAAAAGAGGAGGTAAGGAGGCCACACCTCCTGCACCTTTTGGACGCGTCACACGGACGGAGACATGTCCGATGAGGAGGAATAGGTAATGATCTGTAGGAAATCTTGGAAGTATAGCCTTATCTCTTTTCGTTTAGTTGTTTTCTTTTCTTTTGCTTTCTTTTTTCTTTTGTCGCCACACTTCCCAGACGAAGGCCCAACGTTGCAAGGGTCCTCTTCGACCTGATATTCCGATATCATTGGTACGGTTGACAAAATCGCAGGATAGCAGGCTGCCACGCGCCGGCAACTATGACTCGGCTCTTAGAGCTGAGACATGGGCCCGCTCGTGTTGTCGGATGAATAGAGGGCACGAGACTGGTGAGAATACGCTTGTGGATCACGAATTAAAAGCGTATCCAAACATTATGCCAGTCGCTGACGGATTGGGCTAGACGCGTTTGCGCTGAATTAGAGAAATGTGCAGCATAACCGCCGAGTTCCATTTGCTTCTGATAGACAAGATGAGACTGAGCTATACGTATTGTAAAGATATTGCGACGTCATCCCAGGAGCTTAAACCTGGAAGAGCGACATGGGCCCAACCGAGGGAGCATCCGGGTCGTCCAAGAGCTTCCTAGCCCTTTCCATCCTCTCCTCGACGACCTTTTCCTCGGCCTCCCATCGTCCGGCGTGCTGTCCACTACGGCCCCAGAGCCCAAACCATGAGCCTCCGGAAGAGGGCTCCTCACCGTGCTTCTCCTTCTGCCTCTTCTCCTCCGCCGCCAGCTGCCGGACCATTGTGGCCCAGTTGTCCAGCCCTGCGGCGAGGCACTCGCGGCACGTCGTGCGGGCGTCCAGGCTGACTACGTTTCGCCTCGAAATGAGGTCGCGCTCATCGCGCCTCGCCGTCCCAAAAATGACGCTCGTGATACTCATGCTATTCTTGTTCGCATTTCCCTCACCCTGTATTTGGTGCAGCTGCTCCTCGGCAGTGTCGACCGCCTCGCGCGTCCATGCCAGTCCTTCTTCTCTCGCGCGTGCTGACGACGCATACATGATCTCACCAATGTGCATGTGCAAGGCGGCCTCTTCGCACCTCTCCTTGGCGTCGCGGGCTGGTGGTCTTGTGCCGTCTGGCGGAGGGGGCGGGTACGGTGGCGGCGAGAAGAAAGAGACTGCCAAGTCAGATATCTTCTCGGCGAACCACTTCTCCTGGGTGATCTGGCGCGGTTTGAATGTGTGTTCAGCTTCCATTGCTGAGTCCACACTAGGTAGGGACCGTCGCGCCCGTAGGATGGACACCATCATCGGCAGCCCCGATGATGTGTCGCCCTGTCGTGCCTTGAATTGTGCGTATGCCGTCAATGATCGTAGGGTATTGGCAGAGGGAAGAGCCGAATCCTTCAGCGTCCACATCTTGGGGTCCACCAGGTCCCTCTGGCCTGATGCATCCAGTGCGATGCCCACCGCCTGCTCATACATAGCCTCGGCGGCAGCCCCTTCCACTTTGTACTCCAACCACGTAGCATAAGCCAGCGCCGTGTCCATACGCTGCCTCGGCGTGAAGCCCTTGGTGCCAAGGACCTTCTGGTACAGCATGTCCGGCCGCTCGGGAAACGCCAGCTCGCAGTCCTCCTCCTTGGGCGCGCTGGCCGCTCCTGCGGGGATGGGTTTCCTGTTAGGGTTCGAGGGCCCAATAACGACCTCGGGTGCGAACACGATCCCTCGGGTCTTGTCAACGACCCAGCCGTCCACATACTCCGCAGCCTTGCACCATGCCATCAGGACGTCGTAGTAGCCCCTTATCCACTCCTCACTCTTCGCGGACAAGTCCTTGCTCTCTGACGGGTGTGGCGGATCCTGGCCCATCTCCATGTTCTTGACATTTTTGCCATCCACCTTGCCGTCCTCTAGGCGCCTGGCCGCATCCCGTAGCCGCTGGAAAATGTAGGGCCAGTCGGGCTTGATGGTGTCGAGAACGTCACGCTCTGCCATGGCCTCGCGGACCATCCAGCGCGTGATAAATGACCACTCATGGGGCGTGGGGTGCTCCCTCTCGCGCACCTCCTCACGAACAGCAAACGCAATCGCCCATCCAAAGATGCTCATGGTGCCAAAGACGAAGCACCAGTACACGGTCCAGTATGCCTCATTGACCAACCAATTGCGCCTGCCGGTGCCCATATACCGGGTTTGTTGTCGGGGGCTCGGCGGGGCTAGGAATGGAAGCTGTGGTCGGTTGACTATTGACATGGTGCCGGCCGTACGGCGAGGAGGCAATGGCCGGAGTGTAGGAGACACCCGGGCCCTCGGGAGGAGGCGGCGGAGAATGATACGTGCGCGAGACATGACGGTGGGCTGGGCGCCAGTGCCGGCTATAGGAGGGTTGATAACTTGGAAACTTTCAAGCGTTACCAATCTCAAGCTTCGGCTCGATGGAATTTGAGCCTTGATAATAGGCTCGGATGGAAGATCGTGTTCGTTCGAGATCGAATTCGCTGCTTTACTCGCGTGCAGATGACATTGTCAATCGTCAATCCCTGCCTATGAGGGGTTTTCCAATGTTCGGGTAGGCAGGGAGACTGCGAAGTGACCTTTTCTTTAGACGTTGGTGTTGTATTGTTGGGGAGGTGAGGTTGGCGATACTGCCTGCGTCAGAAGCTGCAAGCTCTTCTGGGTGAGCTCTGCTGTGGGGCGAAAATCCACACTACCAGCAGGAGGCAACTCAATTGAGGTCACGTGGACGCACGCACCCATGTTCGATGCTACCTGCAGGGTAGGACTTCTAGGTAGCTCGACACTGAGGATATCATCAAAGGCATTTTCGAGAACAATACCATGCATGGTATGCGTGCGTACGCACACGTATAATCTACTAGCGGCTTTTAATTTTCAGAGACGAGGTATCGAATCTTTGAAACATCAAGTTTCCCACAGAAACATGGGCCCCAAAGCATCTACCTATATATGGCAATCACGTGCACTGATTGCACGTGAGAATTGCAATTTGTCATGCCTATAAGGTTCTTAGTACCTGAGGTAGGCGACAAGTCAATTAAGATAATCCACCTTGCACTGATGGGCCTAGGTTCTTCCTCGCTCTTCTTCTTATCAAAACGTAGTTGCAACTCAGCTGTTCCATTAGTAATTAGTATATTAGTTCAATTCATTAAGTATAAACCCAGTTCTAGACGTGAACTGTTCCGAGGATCGGCAGTCTCGCCTCCTGGTCGTCAAGCTGAACGTGTCAAGTGCGACGCGTTGCCGAACCTCGGCAATTTTTTTATTGGACTTTATCAAATATGTTTTTCCCATGCTCTCGAAACCTTCTGAAATTCTAAACCCCCGAGAGCTACCAACTGACTGCGCATAACTGCGCCGGGGTCCGCGGCATGACGTTTCGAAATTAACGCTTCGACATCAAATCATCTCCCCCTTTTTTCTATCGCTATCTTTTCTTGTTGAAATATTGCCTTGTTCAAAGTTTTATGCTTGCTTTGACGATACTCTATATCCGAGTATTGAATTGAATGAAAAACAACAATACTAGCGGATATATAAAGAGCACCCGCTAAAGTAACAGCAAAATCAATTTCGGCACGCCAATAAACGACGGCACTGCTAAGGGTTGATCTACAAGGCTAGTTTGGTAGCCTTTATTAGAGGGAATCAACCTAGCTATTCACCCATCAACCAAACATGGGCGACCACAGCAACGATGACGGGGCAATCCCCTTCCCGACCTTGATTCGTCCACCACCAGAGGACCCCAACAAGGCCCCGATCGAAAACGTCCTGGACGTGACGGAGCTCAGCGTGATCGGCCAGGACGTCTTCACCAACACGCGGCCGGCGTGGCAGCCTCCGGGAGCACGAGGCATCTTTGGCGGCTCCGTCATCGCCATGTGCCTCGCGGCCGGGCAAAAGACGGTCCCGGCCAACTTTCTGGTCCACTCGTGCCACTGCTACTTCCTGCTGGTGGGGGCCAACGAGGTGCCCATCCTGTTCCACGTGGAGCGCGTGCGCGACGGCCGCTCCTTCGCCACGCGCACCGTCCAGGCCCGCCAGCGCGGCCGCTGCATCTTCACCACCACCATCAGCTTCGTCAAGGAGACGCCCGAGTCGGAGCGCAGCAAGAACCAAAACGTCGTGCGCCACTCGGCCAGCCTGCCCGCCGACGCCGGCCCCCCTCCCCCAGATGACCTGGACGAGGGGCCAACGCTGGCCTGGCTGGGTCCCTTCCAGTCGGGCCGCATGAAGGTCACCAACATGGACAGCCCCGACGTCCACAACCGCAAGTCGCGCCATTGGACGAGGGCCAGGGGCAAGATCAGCGCCGAGGGCGGCGTCCAGGCCCACATGAACGCCCTCGCCTACGTCAGCGATAGCTACTTCATCGGCACCATCTCGAGGATCCACAAGCTGTGGAGGTTCCCAGTCAAGGTCGAAGATATCGACACGTTGGATCCCTGGTTGGTGGAGCAAATCAAGGACTTGCAGTATGTTATTCCACGCCCTTTTTTTATATTCTGTTTGTTTTAATGAAGGAGTGTGGTTTTCTCGAGACTCCCTATGGAGGATATTTTACTGACAATCTGCCCCCCCCCAATGAAAGCGAGTTTGATGGTGGCGGTGATTTGAAGGACTGGGCTGATCGGCCCACGGTGGGCATGATGGTCAGCCTTGACCACAGCATCTATTTCCACGAGCCTAGAAGCATCAAGGCGGACGAGTGGATGTTTCAAGAGATGGAGAGCCCCTGGTCTGGGGATGGAAGGGGTGTAGTGATCCAAAGAATCTTCAATAAGGAAGGAGTCCTGGTAGCTACGTGTGTTCAAGAGGTGAGTTTTTTCTTCACTATGATTATTTGGCTTGCTTCGCAGTGACTAACTTTTTGAACAAGGGTCTTGTGAGATTAAAAGCTCCGGAGGAAGACGAGACGAAGGCTAAATTGTAAATAACCTTAGAGCAGAGTCCTGCTGACAGACAAGGAAGCTTGGGCGTGTCGGATGTATCAAGGAATGTAAAGCTATCATGTGTGGGCATTGCTTTCGCGATCGACTCTGTGAAATACTTTCAAAGTGAAATATTGAAAGACAGACATGCAGTCTGACCTTAGATGAAGGCTTATTAATGCTGAGAGTTCTATGTCAGGGTATAAACTCAGTCTGGGTACGCGCATCCGTAACCATGACTAACCAATACTTGCGCACAGTATCGAATATTGGTATCAATATCAAATATCGAAATCGTCCATCTCCTCAGCACCTGGGGCCCTCAGTATGAACATGAAGATATCGTGCCCCTCGCGGCGTAGAGCTTCGGCTTCATCCTGCGAGATGGGCTTATCTTTGCTCTCGTGGTCCGCCTCCGCCGATTTCTTGTCCACCAAAGAAGATTTCTCACCAGCCTTGTCTGCAGCGTCACCCTTCGCTTGGGCCTCCTCAATGACTTTACCATCTGCGTCGACCGTGACGACTACGTCTTTGACGTCCAGAGATCCATCTTCCGTGTATCGCCACATATCGGCCACCTCGCCCCTGACGATTCCTGTCAGCCACGCAGCGCCCGTGACGCATGGCACCAAGTAAAGTAACGCGGGCTGGCCGTGGTTAAATGTCAGAAGCATGCTGATGGTAAGCGCCATGCCGAAGGCGTAACCCCAGACCGCCGCCATAAAATACGTCTTGGCGAATTGTGTAGATGCCAGGCCCACGGTCGAATTTGCTTTCTTCAGCCCGGCCGTCCAGAGCAAGTCGCCCCAGCGTCCCTGAGGATCGATGTACTCAGCCTTGGTCTCGATGGTTCCGATCTCACCGACGACAGTCTTCGCTGCATCCCCTGTCATGGTCTTGTTTTCGGTCTCTGCAAGCTCTGACGCGAGATTTTGCTTGGTCTTTGTAATTTTGCTCTGATAGTGACGCCACAGATCAAAACGGAGACAAAGGCACATAAAGATTCCCGGAAGCACTATATCGCCTAAGCCGAGCATGCTTCCACGCTTGGGTTCGCCGAAAGTCAGCTTGATAGGGGCGTCGACCTTGGTGGCCACAGTGATCATGTACGGCCTGAGTCAGCGCAGTCTGCTTGTTAGTATTATCTTTCATGGAATTTCTAGAATTAGGGTATGAAGAGAGATCTCACGTGTAAAAGACCATGACTATATCATAGACAAACAGACCAGCAAGTACCATGGTCCCGATGGTGAACGAAGTGGGAGACATGAGCTGAAACGCTCCGTAGCACATGCCGAGACCCATGATGTTGGAAAGTACGGTAGCGTTGGTATACTGATAAGCGGCGGCAACGGCGGCAGCAGCCACAAGACCGAGGACGTCGCAAAGGGTAAGCTGGAACTCGGTCTTGCCGAAACCATGCAGACCGATCTTGACTGTCCAGTGCTCCTTGACGAGAAGCCGCACAGCCCAGAGCTTGTTTCGGGTGGAATCCCCACAGCTCATGGTCGAGAGGAATCCAGGGAAGGGCATGAGGTGCTTCTCATCGGGACGCCAGCTGCCAGACTCGTCGCGGTAAAGACCACGCCGTTCCACCGAGGTGAGGTCGGTTGAAGCTACCGTGTCATCATCGGCGGAAGCAACAGGTTGACCCTCGGCTGCTTCCTCAATTCGTACCAGCTGGCGTCGACGAAGTGTATCAAAACGCCACAAGTTGCCCTTGCCGTCCTTCCAGACGTTTGGAAAGACGAAGCTCGTGGTGAAGTGCATAACATCGCCGAGCAACTTGCCGAGGCTGAACAGCGAAGCGATCGAAAAGTAACCGCTGATTATCTTGCTGATGAACTCGGGATCATCCATCCACTGAATGAGATAGTACAGACCGACGAGGGTGAAGCCAGCCAGTATCGGGAACAGGATGGCATCAGAAGCCTGGAAGCCCTCGACGAACTGGGCTTCTTCCTTCTTCTTCTTCTTTTTCTTCTTGCCATCCTTGTCCTTGGCGAACTTGTTGAAAGTCCGGGGCGCGGCGGACGGAGGACGGCGTAGAGTAGCGTGAGCGCCGACGTAGATGATGGCGATGGCGGTCAAAACCATGCGAGTTTGCAGCAAGAGCAGCCCCTTTTTCTCGGCGAGGGTCTCTAGAAGCGGATGCCATTGCGGCTTGGTGCTGTTGCCAACCTCTGGAGATTGGGGGTCCATGGTTGCTGGTATGGTGATGAAGGACGTCTAGAGCATCTAAAGTCTAGGTAGCTACCTACGTAGTGAGGTTTGGTGAAAAGATATGTGCCGGGAACGCGATTTGAATGATCAAGATATGCACTTGAGATGGCTCAGTTCCGCGTTGAACATGCCACATATAACCAGGAATTCCGCTCGTGAATGAAATGGCGTCAAAGAGTGATAATTCCACACAAAAAGGTACACCAGAAATGACCCGAGCCTTCCTTCTCCAGTGCCCGAGCTTTAACCACTAGGTAGGTCTGTTTATCATGCGCAGCCAAGAGGCAGGTGACAAACAAAGCCTTTACTTTCAGAGGGAAACTGATAGGCACGTCGAATGCGACAACTGCCCCGTCTCACCAGCTAAAGAATGCCTGCTTCAAAAACCAAGTTCTTTCTTATTGGCGTCTTGACGGGTTGTGAGTGAGAGTTTTGAAAAGGGATAGTTCAGCCAACAAATTGTTGATAAACAGCGTTTTCGCAGCACGTTGATAAAACTAGCCTTTTGTCGTGTGGGTTGTTGCGTCAAGCCCAATGTAATCGAAGGGGTGTTCACTGCGACGAGGGGAAGACAGGATGAAATGCCCCACTACAGCCCGGGCACCAAAGCCACTGTGGAGACGCTGCAGCGTAGGCGTCATTAGGTTGTGTCACTATGCTCAACTTTAGGATACTTGCATGGTTGTCAAAGACGAAAGCTTTGCAACCGGAACAATATGATATATATGTTGCCCCCTTCGTTCTATACCGTACCTAGTTTTATCGCAGCTTATGAATAAAGGAATACTGCTGCCAGCCCACCCAGGTTCAAATGTAGTTGCAATGCGCCGCCTGAAAAGTCCATCAATGCGATTGCAGAAAAAACAATCCCAACTCGTGAAACCCTCTCTTCCCAACCCATCATTGCTGCTCAACAACCTTAGCCCTGACAATCTTGAGCTCCGTGACCGGCCGATCCGACTTGTCCGTCTGGACCCTGCCCATCCTCTCCACGACGCCCATGCCGCCCGAGACCCTACCGAAGATGGTGTGCTTCCCGTCCAGCCAGGGCGTGGGCGCCAGCGTGATGAAGAACTGGCTCCCGTTGGTGTTGGGACCGGCGTTCGCCATGGACAGGATCCCCGCGCCCGTGTGCTTCAGGTCCTGCCGGATCTCGTCCTCGAACTTGTCGCCGTAGATGGAAGAGCCACCCCGGCCCGTGCCCGTCGGGTCGCCGCCCTGGATCATAAAGTCGCTAATTACCCGGTGGAACACGGTCCCGTCGTAGTAGCCCCGCGACGCGAGCGTGCTGAAGTTCTTGCACGTCTTGGGCGCGTGCGACTCGTACAGCTCCACGACGATGGTGCCCTGGTGTGTGTTTTTGTGTTTTTGTCAGTGCTGGGAAAAGAGAAGAAATTTGGCAAAGATAAAAAAAAAAAGGTGAATCCAAAACGATGGTGGTCTTTGCAAGAGCAAATTGCTTTGGTGCAATCTTACCATTGAGGTTTCAATGGAAACGTTGGTAGCCATGTTGGATTGCAAGTGAGATCTAGTGAGGTTTCAATATGCCTTCTTTAAGTTGAAAAGATTGATGAAATAAGATCGCAATAGCTTCAAAGCCGTATTTGGTAGTTGATTTGACTGCAATTGCACAGCTTGAGAGTTTAGGTGAGAGCTTCAAGTCGAAAGTGGGGACGCAAAGAGCTCGATGTTGAAATTGAATTTGAAGACCGGCCCGTGAAATTTACAGTCAAAAAATGGGTTTGATATCGCCCTCCAAAACGTGCCAGATCCAACGTGGCAAATGCGTACAAGTATTAAATTATTGGCGTGCGCGTTTGGCAATTTGTAAAGTCCCGAAAGGTGTGCAACACAAACTCAATTGGTAACAAGAGGAAAAAAAAAAAAAGAATTTGGACGGCAGGCACTTCTGATTATGAGCTCAGAGCCATGTGTCGGTATGGGTTGCCCCTCAGTTACAAGCCTCAGATGAGGTATTCATCGAAAATGCGCCAAGTTAGCAGTTGGGCTGGCGATGTTGTACATCAGACCTCTTCGCATCGTTTCCCAGGAAAACATCAGTGATAGGTATACGGGATACCAACAAGGAGTCCGCGGGTCTTTTCTCGGTGATTCGTACCCATCCCGTGACATGACGATGTGGACTACATGAGGCTTGGCGACAAGATGGAAATAACAAGTCATGGAAGACCAGATGAGAGGGTGCAGGACCCGAATAAGGCACCAAAAGAACTCCAAGACCGTGTTTTGTTTATACCTGCCGTGACCGATGCAAATGGAGACTCCCTCTTCAATAGAGAAGGGCAAAATACAGTTAAAATACCGAAGAAATAATCCACATCCAGCAACTCCAACCCAATATGACCAACCTCCATAATAGTTAACGAAACAAAAACAAAATATTCCCAATGCCATTTAATCGGGCCATATGTATGGATGAAGAAGAGAAAAAAAGTGTTATAAATACAGCGTTGTCGATGAGTGTTTGCCTTCGAGGGCATAACTTGATACCTTAGTTAGCTTTGGTCTGGCCTTAGTAGAGATGGCTGGCCGCGACTGCGTGCGCCAGCATCAAAGACCATCGCGTGATAAGAGCGACTGAAAAACAATGTGCCCCCTGTTATTTGACATGAACCGACGTGAAGTTGCCAAGAAGCCATTTGCAAAGTATCCAGTTTTGTGTTAGATATTAAATGAAGCATGGAGGACCGAACGCCAAACAATGCAATAAACGGTGGAAAAAGCCAAGACCTATTTAGGTGGAGGAGACGACATGGTGCCTGACGACTCCGAGCCCGCGTCTGCATCCTTGACCTTGACAGTAGGCTTGGGCACCACTGGAGGCACGGGAGACTGCTTGAGCCCATTGCTGGGCTTGAGCTTCTTTGCTGGCGACGGTATCTTGGTTGTTGACAGCTTCTTCTTGGGTGGCATGACTGGTGTCGCCGATGCGCCCGAGGGTGGTGGTATCGTCGGCGCGGGCACCTGCGTTTGCTTCGGTTGAGAGTTGCCATCTTTCTCCTTCTCAGGTTTCGTGTCGTCATCGAGTTTAAACTCGTTGCCGAGCATTGACCCAGTCTTCACCTTCTCCTTCTTTGGACCCTTGGTCTTGAGTATAACCTTCTTGGGCACGGCAGTCGCGATGGCCGGGCTTGGCTTCGGCTTCTTCTTCTTGGGAGCGGTGGTCGTGTCGTCGTCGCCGTCGGCATCGTGGTTGGAGGCGGCATCGTCTCCCGTTCCTCCGGCAATCATCTCGTCGCTGTCGCGCTTCCTAGGACTAGACGCGCGAGAGCCGGGGAGGGGCGTACCCTTCTGGCTCGACGGCGGCGTGCCGTTACCGTCGCCGCCGTTCTTCATCTTCTCCGCGGCCGCCCTGCTCGCGTTGCGGCCGCTGTTTCCGATGCACGAGCCCATATGGTTGTTCAGGCGCGTCACCAAGATGCAGCGCTTGCACTTGCTGCACGTGGCGGACGGGAACGACAGCTGATTAGGCGGTCGTGCCGCGGCGCCCGTCTTGACTGGCGCGCCGTCCTCGCCTGGAGCTGGTGACGACTCGAGCTTCTTCTCCATGTCCTTCTTCTTCTTTCCCCTACCGGGCCCTTGCGGCACCCAGGTTTGACCGTAGATGTCGTGATTTGGCTTTTCTATGTATGGGTGTTTTTTGCAATAGATGACGCCGGGATCAGGTTTCCTCGCGCCCTTGCCGTCGGTGGGGTAGAGGAGACGTGGGAGATGGCATCGTTCGCAGAGGATGTCCTTGGTGGTCTTAAGCGGGTTGCCCTTAAGCAGGACTTTTCCATCCTCGTAGACGGCGGCTTCGGTTTCGACGCGTACATCGGGGCTGATATCGGATAGTAAGGTGTCTGCAGAGCTGGCGGCAAGCTTCTCGACCTTTATCGCAGCAGTGGCAGCTCGTGCCATCTTCTCATCCCGGTGTACCTTGAGAAGCAGGTCCGAGATGATGTTGTGAAGGAGATCGTCGAGAACCACGTGGGCCTGTGGACGTTGGATGCCGAGAAAATGTAAGTTTTAGTGTAGCAAAGACAAGGATTTTGGACAACCACACAACATTGCAACGTTCGCCATCATCTCGGAGATGTTTTGCGCAAATCCTGCCATGTAGCCGTGGGCTGAAGCTTACCAAAGTTTCCATTTTATCGGCGTTCTCTGGGGCGACAATGACGCGGGCCTTGCCCGTATCGGGGAACTCGTCGAACCTATGCGGTGGTTCCGACATTGTGAGAGTTCCGTCCTGGAGCAAAGCTTGCGATGGGTATGTCGCCCGAGGAATTTCACACGCGAAACAAGTAGAATACAAAGAGATGGACGACGAAACAAGGTTTGATGTACAAATTTTTTGTTGTTCGAGACCAGAGAAAGAAAAGCGTTGGTTACTCTCTGGGTATCGGTGGTTTTACGATCCCCCAAAACTTATGGAGCGCACGCATGCACCTGGCAGGGTTGGTTTAGTTTAGTTGATGTTCCGTCACTCCTGAGCGGGCCCAGCAAGGGTGGTAGTGAGCTTGGCGTTGCAGCCGGCAGAAAACGCTGACCGCCCTGAAGAAGTGGTAACTTTTTTTTTTTATGGTCAGACAAGGTGCTACTGCCGTTGGCTGCTTGGAGCACATGGAAACGTGAGCGAACCGCAGACTGACTTCCAAATATGGGATGGAGTTTGTGCAACTCATCCATCAACAGGCTTGGAGCCAATTAAAGTCAACTTCTGGCCAAGACAACTTCTGGCCAAGAGATAGATAGAGAGAGAAAAAAAAACGAGAGCATCAAGTTCGGGCTCGGCAATTTTTTTTAGTTGAGGCTGATGTTTTCCAGCGAATGGCGACTGGGGCCGTCTTGAGGAGATGTTTTTTTAATGAGCAAAAGTAAAAGGCATCGACTTTCTTTTGTGGTTTTCATTTTTTTTATTCCATACAGACAGCAAAGACGCTAAGCAATGGATGATGATGTCCTGTCGAATTCAATGTGATTTTCAGCTAAGCAGCCTCCACTCAGGGATATCCAGGATAGGCAATTAAGCATTTTCTTAAAATCTCAAATACCTACGAGGCATGTTACTAAAAGGAGCCACTTGTACTCCCTCGTACGGGGGAATTTGCGGGAGCCGGCAGCCGTCAATTTGGGTCTCCATGCTTCAGTGACAGTATGAATAACGTTCGGAACAGAGTCGCAGAGCCGCACCACGGGTAAAGCAGAGTTCAAACATGGTAACTTACCCTGCACGTGTAAAACAAACCATGAAGACGTTTCAACTACAGCCTTGCCACCACTACTCACTATTTACTGTACGACACCCATTCGGCTCGCAGAATCGATTGAAACGGATGCACGTTCGCACAAATGACTGCAACCTGATTGCTAAAGAAAAACGGCGAGTAATGGGTTCGCTTCCTGACCTTATACCTCAGTAGACTTGGTTGGTTTGGTTCTCCGACACAAAGCAATACCAGGATGCTAACAGAGCGCATTGTTGGGTTTTTGCTACAAAAGCGGTACGATTCTCAAGTCAGCTTCATTGCCTTGATATAGGAAGACATTATACCCATGCTTTCGCCAAAACTCGGACATGCTGCTTTGTCGAGGTACATGTCTGTTGGCCAACGAGAAGCGGGCGCCAAGTTCTGATTCATATGAACATGGTTTAGCAAAAGTCAGGGGGCTCTACGTCCAGTTCTCTCAGGCTGAATAACAAACCAATGGCAAAAGAAAATCATCTGCCTCATTGACCTCATTGACTCTCTCTCTCTCTCTCTCAGCTTCCAACATGGTGTTGGGAATTCCATCCACTCCTCCAGATAACAACCTAACATTTTTGGTATCAGGTTGGACACGGATTCACATTCAATCTTACCCAAGGGACAGCTCAATCAGAGAACAAACACAGGAAAAAGCACTCCTGTTACTGTCTGCCTTAGTGTTTCCGGCAGGCCCTGATGAGCTGAAAGACTATCCAATCCAAGTCATCGACGTCTGTTGGAGCAAGTATTTCTGATCAAAGGCTTCTTGCGCGATCAGGCCTCTCCAAAATATGACAGCCATCAAAGCTTCACGTCGCCTTTACTCTCCGATAAGCCTTGTCAACCCAAGCGCTCCCAACCTTGACCATCCACATCTTCGCCAGTCTCGTTGGTACAGCCGCGAACAGTGGGCTTGGAGAAGACCTTGCGGGAGGGTGAGGTCACAGAGCGACCGCCGCCGTTGACAGCAGTACCTCCAATAGTCACAAGGGCAACACTACCTTTCGATTGATCAACTTCAAACTCGCTATGTCGTTTCGCGACCGCTGGTCCCTTCAGCATATGCTTCATCCGGCGCAGCGCGGGGAGGGAGGAAGCGACCAGACCCACTCCGGTCTCAATGTTTGAGAAGAGAACCATGTATCCAATGTAGTAAAGAAGATTATCGTGTGGGTTGGCGTATCGCGTGATGTAGGGTGCACGCGCTATGGTGGCGATGCAAGCGACGGACGCGACGGACAACAGGAACAATATCTGGATCTTGGATGACTGGCCCATGGGTGACTTCCAAAGCATGATGCCGGGGAGGATGGTGCAGCCAAAGTCGGTAACGATGCTGGTCGCCGTGACCGTCTGGCTGATGCCGATGAGGGCTTCCTGGGAGCCGCATTGCGCCTTGCCCGCCGCCACCAGTGACTTGTCCCAGCTGGCCTGGATTGGTCGGCAAAGGGTTAGGATTCCAATGAAGCTGACGCACCAAGCTGCGCAGGTCAGCCCGATCAACGTCCATGTGCAAAACCGAAGGGTTTTGGTCAAGGACTTGCCGGGTCCGTGAGGCAGGATTCGCAGCAGCGTAATACAAATGGATGTTTTGATCGTGACCATTGCACACAGGTACACAAGAATCCAAACGGTATATATCTTGCTTGCCTCGACAGATAACCAGTTGTTTAGGTTCTTGTTGAACGCTCCTATACCGACTGTCACGCCGCGGTATGTAAGGCCCGCCATGGAGCATTTGGTCATCTACCCATTCGTAAGAACATTCCAAGTTAGATTTTGGTCTCATACAAGCGTAGTACCTAGAGCGGCATAGGACTCACCGCGCTAAAAGCTATCAGATAATCATCCAACCCTATCGTCCCACTGTATATAGCGACAAACATTCGGGTTGCCACAGCAAAGATTACCAAGACCAGAAGCGTCAGAGTAACTGTAAGGAGGGCTAGCGGAAACCCATCCACCGGGACGGTGCGTGCGTCTTCAGATATGTTCATATTATCTTGGCTTTTGCGGGATGGTAAATATTTACGTCCAGGAAAAAGGAACCTGACCGACGCTGGAGAACCATGGACCAAACGAACTTGTAAAGCGAGATACAGAGAAAATAGGCATCATTGCTTCTTTTGTAATATCCATAGTCGAATGGCGACCACTCGCAAAACAGTACAGAAATGACGTGCAAAAGACGTGGGAGAGGAACAAAGAGCCAGCGATTAGGATGATGATCTACCCACGAAAATATCGCAATCTCGGGCGGTATGCAAGGGATAATGATGTTGGTTGATCGTTTGCACCTTGACCTAAATACCAAAAATGTGACCAACAACCAACAAGTCTGGGCATCGTACGACATTGTACAAAGTACGCACATGAATGGGACCGGGCTGTTACTTGCACCAACAGATTTGGAGATGTGCGGAGTAAGGCCGGTCCAAGTGCTTTTATCCGCGAGCGGGATCCCATCCTTCCTAGGTTTGACATACGCAGATTCACCAAATATAGTGTTCTTTCTTTTACAATCCCCTTTATATACCGCTGTAGATGCGGTTTTGGTTTCGACGCCTATTCATCTCAAATACACCTAGTATCGACAGATTTATAAAGCCCAACCATTGACGTTCCACTGCAATTTGTCTCGCTTTTCGTGTGTTTTTTGTCGTATTAATCAAACGCAAATGCAAAAGCTGCAGCTTTCGGACTCATAATACATCACAAAGTCAGCCCAGCATGAACTCGTCGCCTTTTGCCATCAACCCGGGCCAGGCCCAGGTTCTACACGTCTCGCCTTCTCGAATCAAGACCATGAACAGGGGACAGGTGCAGGCTAATGGCGACGAGATCTTCCAGCTTTCGGACACGGGGAGTCAAATTGTGCCTCTGTACATTTGGATGGCCGATATATTCCCCTTGCAGGATAACACGCCCAAGACGCACGACACTGTGGTTGACTGGTTGAGAAAGGGCCTCGATCAGGCCCTGGGGGACTACCCTGAATTAACAGGCACGTTGCACCAAGACAATGAAGCCCGAAGAATTGTCATCAAACGAACCTCCATCGGCGACGCGCCCCTGCATGTAGTAGATGGGTCGAATGAGCTCCCTTCCTTTCAGTGGTATCACAGCCACGATTACCCCCCACATCAGCTCAAAAAGGAAAGCTTGATCCCACCAGAAGGGCGTTCGGGGGTCATGTCCATCGCACCAGATCTTAGCACTTCGGGGCCCAGAGTTGCTGCCTTCCAAGTGACTTTTATCAATGGCGGTGTCGTCGTGGCCTCGGCGATAAGCCATCAGGTTGTTGACGGTATGGGCTGGGACTCCTTTTTCACAACATGGGCCGCTTATTCCAAGGCTCACGCTATGGGTAATCCTGACGCCCATGGATTGGATCCAGAAGTTCCGCCACACACGCTATTTACGGCGGAAAGGAAACCCGGCCCAGAGGAGTGGGAAGAATTACGTGGTAAATATCCAACCACGAGGCACAACGAATCGCCCCTCTCGCCGCCACCACAAGATTTCCAGCAGCCTGTTGTCAAGACTCGCATATTCCACTTCCCGAGAAGCAAAGTGCAAGCACTCAAGGCCGAATGCAGCAGAGGCCTGCCAGCCGAAGTGCCCTTTATATCGTCATTCGACTCCATAGCTGCATTATGGTGGCGAGCATGCCTGCGAGCCAAATTGCCCGTGCAGCCCGAGATCAGTGCCCCAGGCGCAACGACCAATAACATCCACGGCGTCAACATGCGACTACGGTGCGGGAACCCCATTTCGCAGCGTTTCATCGGTTCTTGCGTTGCACTGCCACGCTCGCGTGACGTGCTCGCATCCGAGGCTCTCGGCGATCGCGCAGCAGCCTTACCCTTACTAGCGGCCGTAGTGCGCTCCAACACGGCCACCGTCACCCCCGAGTACTGCCGGGGTCAGATGCTGTGGGCGGCGGGGGCGCCGGATCTGCGCTTCAACGACCTCGACATGCCGTGGTTCAATGGAAAAACGTGCATGGGGTTCGCTTGGCACAACATGCAGCCTTATGAGAAGCACGACTTTGGCTTCGGCCTCCCCACGGGGTTTTGCTGGCCCGAGATGGGGTTCGAGAGCTTCTTCTTCCTCTTTCCCAGTCGTGCTGCCGCCCGGGATCGGATGAGAGAGACGGATTTGTATCCGGACGAGGGGCTGGAGGTTACCTTTGGTATGGAGGAGTCCTGTTTTGCACGCCTTGAGAAGGATGAGGAGTTGTTGCAGTTTTGTGAGCAGAGGGGCATGTGCGATTGATTAATTGAATGCCAGTCTGGTTCTACGATCGGAGATGCCATACCGTTGCAATTGAGCATGCGATGTGGTGGTGGTGGTGGTTTGTTTGTAGTAAGGGTGGTGACACTTTGTAACGCAAAAAAATACAACATCAACACTCCCTGTAGGCGCATTGAGTATTCCGTCCGCCAAACCGTTGCGGTCAAAATAACCTGCACCCCACCTAGGATATGCTACGTCAAGTAAATCCCTCCTTCCCAAGGCTCATCCCTGAGACATGCAGCTTGTGGTTCCGTTTCTGGTGGCGCCGGTAGTCCCAGGGTCCGCTCCCGGTTCGTGTCATTTGACGATCTGATTTAAGGAAAGTCGCGTCGGGGCGTCAGACATCTTTGCCTTGAAATGTGAGGAGCTGAAGGCCACGTCGTGAAAACATCTTTCATGTTCCAGCTCAGGCCGAAACAAGAAGGTGTCATGATTTGTTTTTTGTCAATTGTCAATCTGTTTTTCTGTTCCCACCCTGAACATCAATCAATCGCTTACTTTGTGCCCTTCTGCCAATTTTGTGTTTAAACTTGTCCCGACTTTTCTTTTTTCGAACTGTGTTCGCTTGCGCGCGTCCCATAATTATCCGTCCTGAAAGCAAACTCAAAAGGCGCAAACAAACTCATCTGCTCTTTGCCCCGGTCCAGGCAAACGGGCCATCTTTCGCACAGAAACAAATGTCTTCCCGCGGTGCTGCCTCGGCGGCTGGCCAACCTTCAATTCTGTCCTTCTTTCGACCAAACAACAAGGACCCGGCACCGGGGGTGCTGCAACCACCAAAACAGCATCAACAACCACCCCTCCCACCTCCACCACCTCCCGCACCCCTGCAATCGCCGAGCCCTGGCGCCGTGGCGGCGGCGGCAGCGGCGGCGGCAGCCTCATCGCCTGCAGCGAATACGCCTCCCGCGACCACCCCGCACCCGTCTGCCTCGATCGTGCCCATCACGGCCGACCACATCGCCCCGCTGCGCCGCATCAACGCCCTCCTCCTCTGCGTCAACTACCCGGACTCGTTCTACCAGCGAATCCTGGACCCGGCCGCGTCGGGCCTGTTCTCGCGCGCCATCCTGTGGTCCGAGACGGACGACACCGACCCCTCCTCGCCCGCCGAACCGCCAAAGGTCATCGGCTCCATCGTCGCCCGCGTCGAAACCTCGCCCTTCAACAAGAACCGCTCCGCCCTCTACATCCAAAGCCTGACGCTCCTCTCGCCCTTCCGGTCTTTGGGCCTCGCCAGGGCCGCGCTGGACGCCGTGCTGGACGCGGCCAGGCACCTGCGGACCGCAGTCGACATCGCCGACGTCTACGCGCACGTGTGGACCGAGAACGACGACGGGCTGAGGTGGTACGCGGCGCGCGGCTTCGAGCGCGTCGGCTCGCGGCCCGAGCAAGGATACTACCACAAGCTGCGGCCGGACACGGCCTGGATCGTGCGGCGGTCGCTGGACGGCGCCGCCTCCGCCTCGGACATGTCTGCCGCGATGGCCAGGACGACGACGAACGCGACTGGGGCGCCGCCGCCGCCGCCGCCGCCAGCTGTGGTTCCTCCGTCCGTCACGGCCGCCGTGGTGAACCTGCCGTTCAAGGCCCCACCGGCCCCGACGCGGGCGAGCAGCGGCGGCAGCGCATCGGCAAAGGCGGCTGCGCTCTGCTTCCAAGACAAGCGGCCCGAGACCGACTGGAACGACCTCCCGCCAGATGTGGCCGCGGGGCTGCTGACGCCGGGCAGCGGGCAAGGGTCGGAGGCCAGCTCGAGGAGTAGCTCCACGGCGCGCGGGCCCAAGAAGAAGAGGGATAGGGCGTACCCTGCCGCTGCGTTTGGGAGCTGAGCTCCGTTGCACTTGGGGCGGGGTAAATCTACGGAGATTTTTTTTTTCTCTTCCTTTTCTTCAACTTTCTTCGTACAATCCCATTCTATTGGAGTTTAGGGGCACATGGCAGAGACTTGGGGACGGGCGGGGCATTTCGGGACTCGATATTCCCAGGCGAAAATC
>JAVHJQ010000331.1:0-21422 GCA_031306095.1 Pyricularia sp. CD86 | reverse complement strand
GTATTAAATTGTCTTGGTTCTAGTCCTGGAGGGGGTAAATTCGCGGCGATTGGCGTTTGGTCGGTAGGCGATGTCGCCCTGCTTTCTCGCACGCACACAGCACACAGCGACAGCCAGGACAAGACCAGACAGACACGAACGACTTGGATTAATACAGTGTATCACGACGTTAGAACAACCGACCCGGACTGGACCAGGTTTTGGTCGAGTTGATTGGGCGCCAGTTTGGCCTTCGTGGCTGGTGGATTTTGGTTGGGTTAGGCTTGCAAGACTAGGCTGCTTTGGCTGCCCAGTTGTATTAGCTAATCCACGCGAACCCCCTATGAAGTGGGGCCAAGATCCATTCAATTCATTTCAGAAGGTGCTAGTGACGTCGTGACTGACAGACAGACTGACTGACGAAGAGTTGGAAAAGTGGCTCGTTGGTTAACACGACTTTGTTTGCAACTGTTGGGGCCGAATCAAGCTTGAATCCTGATAAATTCCGTTCGCGAAGCCTTCTTTGCATGCATGCAATATGTAGGTAGCCATATGAATAAGATGGAGCCTGCATACGGCATCTATTGCCTTTAGCTGTCAATTGTCGGATTATCAAACTCTGAGCAGCTTCCAGTCTAAGTTCATCTGGTCTAGAAACCCAAAAGTGAAAGTAAAAATAAGAAAACCACACCGAAGTTATTACCGATATTGCAAGCTTCCACGAATACGTCCAGCCACATGATATCAATTCATCACAGTTAATCAAGGCCGCAGTCAGCTAGCCCTCATACTTCTCAACCAAGGCCGCTGAGCTGGGGACACAGAATGCACAAGCGTCGAACTGCGCGCGGCCAGATATGGCCAGCCAAACATACATTCTAGCTTGAAAGCCGAACGCTCCGCCAAACATGAATGGTCTACATGAGGCGGGTCTCTATTACACATCGCCGGTGAGTGTCTAGACTGGAGCCAGCAAACCCAACGAACAGGCACCAACGGCAGTGCAGACGGCGAGTTGAGGTGACCGGGCTGCCCGTCGCCGCTCCCTTGATCTGGTTCTTGAGTCCTTGCCGCAAGAAGTAGCAACAACATCAAAACCAGACCTTCATTGACCCGAATCCTCAGTCAATTCTCAACTTGCCAGTACAGCCTTCGAGGAATGGAATTCCAGGATTTTGCCAAGCGACAGCATACTCCACTCGACGTCACTGCTCTCAATCCTTAGGTCGGGGTGGTTTAGAAATGTGGGGTTTGACGCCTGTAACTGACCACTACATATGTTCATTCACTCTTTGGCCGACGACTGTCGTCTACCTTTTACTCCATACCACGCCTCACGACTTCCATTCATGTATGAGATATTTGGTGCCGCTCTGCTTTGGCAATGGCCCATAGAGTTGGCGCACGCCTCCTCCCTCGACCATGCAAAACTTATGTGATCCCATTCCAGGACCACGCTGGCAACCCTGCGCTCAGCACGTTCGAAGGCGAACTGGCTTGCCCACTGCCCTATCTCTACAGCTACTGCATCTACTTCACCCACCCCGATGTCCGCCCTGACACCCCCGACTCGACTGGCGCCGCGAGGGGGCTGTACGAGGAAATAGTTATCGAAAACGCGCCGTTCAACCCTTGCGACTGTCGATTCCGCATCGACATGTACTTCCTCCCCAACGGCACTCATGACGACTGCATGCTTCACTACCGCGCTGAGCGTGATACCCGGGGTAGCTACACAAACCAGGTCGAGGCCTTCGAGAGGGGCGCCCCCCAACCCACCGCCGAGACCACCAGGATGCCCGGTCTAGTGCCCTCATATGCCCATGATCTGTCCAGGGACAGCTATCACGCCCTCATCTACATTTGTGACGCGCCAGACTGGCGTGGAGGTGAGGACGAGACCATGACACGCCTCGAGTTTGAACCGCTGTCACGTGACGACTATGAACTCTATAGCAAGGACCTGGAGGACGAGCATGAACCCGACGTGCTCCCCGAGACGGCGACCGTGATCGAGTCGATTGGTAAAAGCAGCCCCGGCTTTGGCAAACCGACCCCGGCCATGATCAGGCAACCCAGGCTCGCCGGGAGTTTGATCGAAACATGGTACATGGCGTATCACATGTTCGACAGGGCTCCCCGTCAGAGAATGGGCGAAGGTGCGTGGGAGGACGCCAAGGGAAAGGGCTGGACTTGCTGGTGAAAACCTGTGAGAAGTGCACATTTTGGAAGTTTATTTAATGTGTGATCCTTAGCTCAAGATTCAGGTGAAAAGGATTGACATTGGCATGTATGGCTGTCTACTGGATTTTGTACATTTCATATCCACATCCTAGCTCAGGACGTCACAGCAGACCTGGCAACCTTACACAACCGCCTCTCTTACAAGACATCCCGACGCAATACGCATACCCTCCCAAGAACTCAGCACCAAAATCCCGGCTCACGAGGGTTCATTTACGAGCAAGTCCTCTCAGACTTTCTGTTTGGTACCGACAACAGGAAACCCACATGTGCTGGTCTTGTCTTACCGAGGCCCGGGTCTTTGCCATTGTCAGGGTTTTCGGTAATCCTGGTGCAACAATGGTGTGCTGGAAGGGACAAGTTTGCTTTAGTTCCGCGGCCATTGTGAAGCCTTTACCCTGTCGCTGCCCAAGTGAACAGCTTACTAGGCCACATTCCCTAGCACTGGTCGACAACGGAAGAATTCCTAAAAACACATTAGACACTTGTGCTGTTATGCCACCTATCAGTTTCAACAAACTTTGTCATTGCTGACCAGGGCATAAAACTGCGCAATGCTAAGATCATTTCGGCCGCAAACGCCCTGGCAGGTAAACCAAGTATTGACCCGCTGGTAGGCCTTGCGTTCAGGGGTCGCGCCCTCCTGGATAGGAACACATGCAAGGCCGTTGGCTGGTGCAAATTAAACCACTGAAGCCGGCAAGTTTAGTGCAGATGTAATTTGGGCGTTTTTGTGTCTCACTCGGATAGGAAGCAACGTGGGCGTTTCGATGGGCTTATGCGGCTTGGTGAAGCTGGCGCCGTCCCACTACGCCATGCAGTAGCGGTATTCGGGCTGGTGCGCGCAGCTTTTGGAGTTGATCGGCGGCGAAGGGTTCTGTGGGCTGGGGCGGGGGGGCTGCCATAGGGAATGGTGGCGTAGGTGGTCGTAGACACATACTGGGGATGCCCTGGTACTGTTCAACGGAGCCGACGGCCTTGACACAGTAAGACATGCCTTTACACAGGTTTGTGCGGCTGAGCGGTGTTGCGAGGTCAGAAAACTGGCCGCGTTGGTGACGGGGGCATCTGAATGCAACATACTTGGAAATCTTGACATGGAGGTCAAGAAACAGGAAGTCGGGCAGTGGGATGTTATACTTAACCGCCAGCCTGTTGCAATACTCGCCCGTGACGACAAGATGGTGAAGCGCGCAACTGGTGGTTGTATTGAGCGCAATATCTGGCGGCACCGGCTGGCCGGTCGTGGTCAGCTGCGGCGGCAATGTGTTATCGGACTCCCCCGAGCGGCAACATGCAGATGATGTCACCGATTGAGATGTTCATGGAGCGGCACAGGTCTCCGAGGATCGGCTTCCATGGGTGGGCGTCAGCAGGACATCCTCAAGCAGACACCGCCGATATGCCTGTGTACTCACATGTGGTTAGCTGGACCTGGGCGAGGCCTCTGGAACTGGCAATGCCAAGGCACGTGTCCTTAGCCTTGGCTGTGTAAAGCACGCACTTGTTCTGGATGCACAGACTACCCGCTGGTCGGAAAGTTTGCGCAGAAGGCAGAGAGCCCGTTGTCATAAAGCAGCCAGACCGCTGCTGCCCCCTGGAACTGCGATGGACTGACTCGTATCTCCGGGTTGGATAGTTCAGGAGCTGCGTGTGCAGCTACTCCAGGGTCTGCTTTGGACAGGTCTGGCAAAAAGAAGTGCTAAAACAATAAAAACCACGAACCAGGACAGGGTTAGTAGGCATTGAAATGCGCCCTGCTCCACTTACCCGACAGAAAAAGGCGTAGTAGAGGTCGCCAGTGGGAAGCCCATCTTTGAGCAGCTCAATGTCAGCGGGGTGTCCTTGCACCGCCGCAGAAAACCTTCGTTAATTAGCAGGAAAGGCCCGATTTGGCGCGAACAGCCGACGTTGGCAGTGAGCCGAGAAGCAGAGGGAAGATACTGAGCCACTAGGCATGATGGCCACCGTGATAGCCTGGAGGGCAAACGAGGATGAGACAAGAGGCGCCGCCGCCTGGGGGCTGAGGCCAGAAAGCTGCGTGAGAAGAAGGGCGACATCATGGGATGCCTGGTTGTCGGCCAATAGAATGCATGTGACAAACGATTGGAAGGCCGCAGCGGTTAAGGGACTGGAGAATGGCACCTTGCCAAGCTACCAAATGGATGACCCGGGCCAAAGCAGCATATACGTACAGCCGTAGCAACAGTAAGCTCGAGCGTAATGGCCGTCAGTCCCTTGTCCCTTTTTTGTGCCGCTGGCACGGCTACATTTGGCATGCTACATTTTTATTTTGCTTTATCCGACATCGCCATCTAGTATGCCCGCATACTTTAGGCAGGTTCCTGAAGTTTGTGCTCTAGTTCCCCTTGGCGATTACCACGTCTGGAGTAGGAACAAGCACCCAGAGTTGCGGCGTAGCAGAAACCGTGCGAGCTGCGCCTCACTATTTCATTTCTGAGGCTGAATATAATACTTGCATGCGGCTCAAGTATGAGGCACCTGTTACCTGCATGTCAATATACGCCCGATCGTCCCTGATAGTCCATGCCTCGGATCCGACCATGGGATCAAGCAAGCCCAATCCAGGTTGCAAAGCTGTAGCTAGGTAGGTTGCTATGTGGTTGGTGTTTGATGAGACACGTTTTGGTTAATTGACAACGTCTCTTAGCCATTATTCTATTTCGTAAGGATCTCACCACGATCAGATCCTGCTGCTTGGATTCGCCAAACATGCTCAAAATAAGGAAAAACATAAGCATCTAGCGTGGTCCGTGAGGGTTCGCTACCGAGTTGTAAGACGGACCGAAACGGTATGTAATGCCGGAAATGAGAGCCGCAGTGCTTGGTACCCGACTTTTGTGATATTGCCTCGACGCCGATAGTCTGACAACCCTGCAGACCTTGATCCTGCGTTTGGCGTCCGGATCCTTTCTTCCTGCAAGTGGTACATATTGTAAGCTTGCGCCTGGATTCTGCCAGCATGTCTCGTTGATGTTGTCCTCATACATCATGGCACGGAGGGTGCAGGCAGCGGGCCCGGAAAGGGGCTCGCGGCAACTGTCAATCTCATATGCGGGAGGTAGACAGATACTTAGGGGCACATGCAGGCTTTGAATGGACAGGAAATCTGCACCAGTATTTAAGACAAAGCCGCTTTCGGCCGCAGCCACGGCCCTCATTACTGCGATACCAAGGGGCAGTCGCTAAACGACAAGTGCCCTCTTAATATGTGTTACAGCCGATTTGGGTTCCACGGCACGACTGAAGCATTTTGCCATGTTACAGACGGCGAGAAGACTATATAAGAAACCAAATGCGAGCACCCAGCCTCTGGCGGTGACATGCAGAAGCGCGTCATTGGCTACTGCGAGACCTGGAACTACAAGAAGTGCATCGGCATGGGCATTAGGACATCCCCGTAGGCAGCCCAACGAACGTGTACTACTCTCTTGGCTATATCAAGCTTGACAGTTATGGAATCATCCTCATGGGCGACGGCAAACCACAGTCGGAGTCGACACTGACCGGGTTTGCGGGTCTCAAGTGCGAGAATCCGGCGCTCAGGTCGTCGTCTCGCTGGGCGGCTCGACCTTTAAAGGCAACACCATCTGGTAACCCGCCTTCGGCAGCTGCTTCGACTAACACGGCGAGACGGGCTGGCGGGTGCCAATGACGACGTCGTAAGAGGGTGAGGGTGAGGACGGCGGTTTCTGTGACAAGGATGATCCGTCTCACCAAAAATTGCCCTTCCTGCCAGTACCGCTCGAATGCCTGTTTGAACACTCACCCGAGGATATCGAGTCCAACAGAAGTTTGATCTCAAGGTTGACCCGACGTACGGTGGCGGCAACGCCGTGCCCTTTCCCGAGGACCCTCAACAACTCGCCCTTTGACTTCATCGTCATGATCAGTCCGGGCGAAATCCAGGTGATGCTGTACCGCTGCGACGGCTCGCACTGGGAGGTCTTTGACTGCTTTGACTGCGTGACCGAGGGCGAGCATACGGTCCACATGCTGTGCAACGATACGAGTAAGAGCTTCAACTACGGAAAGATCTCATTCGGGCACGGCACCCAAGGCACTATTATATGGGTGCCACAAGCGGTGGCTCGAGAAAGAGTGTACGCGCAAATGCTCGTCTCAGCAACCTGATGCCTAAAGAGTTGCATAAGCGATGGTTTGGGGAGTGAGTCAAAGCTTCCTGGGCGGCCCTTGAGCGTCAACTTTGTTAACATACACGCCTTGCAGGGATGTCATAGACCGGCTTAAGGGTCCATTAACAGTGTTCAGGGCAACGTCGACCTTAGTCACAACTACAACGAGACATTTGTCCGTAAGCTTATCGACCAGCATGTCGCATGCCCCAACCTCAACGCAAAACTCGACATCAAGGCCGAGACGAGCGTCAACATCGACGTTAATTACGGCTTCACGTTGATCACCACTATCGGCACTAACAACGCCCTCCTTGTCTTCAGCAAGTTGTACCTCTGTTTCCGCAACCGCAACGAATTGGGCGCACTTTCCTATATCAAAAATGATGAAATCTGGAAGAAGTTTGTTGCCCCGTCCCAGGACGTGGAGAGGGTCTGCCACGAGTTCGACCAGACGTACACCGGGAGGCTGCGGCGCGGCGGGCCAGATTGGCCTCTCCCAGCGCGGCCAGGGGCAGCCCAAAGGTGGTCTGCGGGACTTATATATCCGTGTCATCGACGAGCTGCCCACCCACATTGAGCAGCGGGACGAAGGCTGGTATCAGGTGGCCGATGCTGCGTACAGAGGCACGTACGATAGTGATAATACCGGCATACTTGGCTGAATAATGTCCTTAAACCCTTCAGCCCTATATAGCCAACCACGACGGTTTTTTCGTCCTCGATCCTCGACCATGGGCCTCGCCTGACTTGATTGCAGAGCATGTCTAAAGACTTGTGTCCAAAAGGTGCGGGCTATGGGATGGCTAGGCCATTCTAACCGTGGGTTGATTAGGAAATACACGATATGAGAATATGAATTAGGATTTTCTTTCTCAGCTGGATACGAAAGACATCGACAAAATCCTAGCGAGGTGCAACAGCCACATGCACAAGCTGGAGAAACCTTTCCAGCCCCTGTGCTCCAGGGTTGAACAGAGCAAGGCGCGCAAGATATGGAAGGCGATTTGCACCATCGAGCAGAGGGACGATATCATGCAGATTTTTGGTGCTTTGGAGAGGGAGAAAACGGCTCTCACTCCACTTATAGCGTTGAGAACGTAGGTGGCTTTTTTGTATTGTTGGAGCCTTGACACTAACCGAAAGATGTTCTTAAGAGCTAACAAGAGCTAATACAAAAAGCCAGGCTCAACTATATTGAATCCAAGCTTGAGGCAATCAAGATGCTTGGCGAGTCATCAGATGACAAGGACTCCGAAATGTGTATCCGTGCTCTTTACTTGGTTGACCCTACCGCGACTAGGTCCGGCCTCCTGACAAATAAGGGGGATATCGTCCAAGGTACCTGCGACTGGATCGTCAACACTCCAGAATTCACCAACTGGGAAAATACGGATGGCGGCTTACTTTGGATCTCTGGCTGTCCTGGAATGGGCAAAACGATGCTGTCGATTTTCCTTTCACAACACCTGGAAGCCTCCACGTCGGCCTGCTTCTCAAGTTTCACCAACTTTGAAGGGGAGCATATCGTCATCTATTTCTTCTGTGACAACAGAGATAACCGCAGGAACAGTCCTGTCGCAATACTCAGGGGCCTGCTCACGATGCTTCTCCGTCGCTGCCCAGGCCTGATCAAACATATTCTTCCCATCTTCAAGGTTCAAGAGACTCAACTGTTTGAGCAATCCTCCCTGGAGTCACTCTGGAGCATTTTCATCGACATGGTCAACGACCCGGGACTTGGACGAGTCTCGTGCATCATCGACGGGTTGGACGAGTGCGAGCCAAGAAAGGCTCTTGAGACACTATTGAAGAAGATCAAATCCGTCTCGTCCAGCGCTCCCCGACTATCAATCATTGTCGTCAGCCGAGGGTATCCCAAGTGCATAGGCAATACGATGCGCCAAGCGCCGAGGATCCGTCTGGACCCGGACCACAAGGCCAACGTCAACGAGGGGCTCGACGCATACGTCAACTCATCTGTACACGAGCTTGGCCCGGACTCGGGAGGCGATCTACCGCTGCTTCTGTGCCAGAGGGTCAAGGAGATCCTCAAAGAGCGCTCCAAAGGTGCCTTTTTGTGGGTGAGCTTCGCCATCGCACATATCCAAGGGAAGGAGCCCGCCGAGGTTGAGGATTGCCTCGAGGAGCTGCCCACGGGTCTGGACGAAATATACGCGAGGATGTTGGCGCAGGTGGAATCCAATCGCCCAGATATTGTCCGAAAGATACTCGGCTGGTCTGTCTTTGCTAAGCGGCCTCTGCGGCTGTCTGAGCTCGCCGGCGCTCTTGGTGTCAAACCCAAAGGGGCGCTGACGAAGCTAGAAATTGTAAAAAGCTACGTAGCGTACTGTGGGCACTTTTTAACGGTATCCAAGCTCGGCGAGGATGAAATCAGAACGATGAGATACATGGCCAGGCACATCTCAAAGTGCGCCTCTGGAAAGGAGGACATCATATCCCTCAAGGAATTGGAATCCGACCATGTTGTCCAGCTTGTCCATCAGAGCGCGAAAGATTTCCTTGTTGGGAATTCAACTGCACTGATGGAAGATTGGTTTGCTCCCTTCAACCCTGAACTCGAGCACGCTATGATGGCATCGACATGCATCTCGTGCCTCGAGGCCGATGTTGTTGATGCCTTCACTCTATTGAGGAACAGGTATGATACGGTTGTCATCTTTCGCCGAGATTACCCTCTTGTGCTCAAAGGGCTGCTGGGGTATTCGTCAGACAACTGGTTTCAGCACATGCGTGCTGCTGGCAGCGAAGACATCGACAAGATTCTTGACCAACACAAAAGCAGCTTCCTCAATCCTTGCTTGCGCTCGAAAGAAAGCAACCCTGTGGTAGATGCATGGCTGGGATTGATGAACGAACGGTTGACAAACTGGAATAAAGCCTCTGGTAATTACTGGGATGGCGAACCTACAATATTTTGGGTCTCGTGCTCGCTTGGTCTAGACTTTATTGTCACGCGAATACTGGACAAACAGCAGCACGAAATGTTGGGCACAGAGAGCGACGCCTTGTGGCAGGGCAACCACATACTTTCCTCTCCATTATTAGTTGCAATCGTCTCAAATGAGACCGAGATCATCAGGATCCTCGTCTACCAGAGAGCGCTAACCAACGGAGTGGTGAAGATTGGGGACAACCAATACATTCCGTTTTGGTCCTCTGATACACTAAAAACAAAGGCTTGTTTACTTGCCTTGGGGTCAGATCCGAACAGAAAGGCGCCACCAAAGCCCTCGTGGGCGCATCTTGATCATTATAGATGCGAGGGGGTTTTCCAATATGCCGTAGCCGTCAGGTCTTACTATCCAGACCTTCTGTCGCTCCTCATCTCGCATGGTGCCGATATGACGCTTACAGATGAGAGTGACAAAAACGTCATGCACTTGCTCCTCAGCCAAAACAGTGAATGGCAATCAGATGGGTATTATTGTATTCACCTGCAGGGCTACAACCGCCCATTAGACGCTGCCTTGAAAACGTTCCGCGTATTGATGGAGTGTCCCAATGGCCTTGAACTCCACCAGGGGGTTAATAGGTTGGGCAACAAGCCAATACACACGGCGTTTTGGAGCATGGAATCCGAACCAGGCTTGCTGCATGAGCTGCTAGATCCTAAACCTAAATGGGCTCTCGATATCTGGGAGCCTAACTCGGGTGGTAATACGACGCTGCACCTCGCCTGTGACAGCAGATCGAGCGAGGGCGTGAGGCTGCTGCTGGCGAAAGACGATATAGATGTCAACTGCAAGAACAACAAGGGCCAGGCACCACTTCTCATGGCCTGCGATTGGGACAGACCTATCGTTTGGAGTTGTCCTGGTTATGGCTTTAGAGAAAGAGATCATGCAGATAAAAAAGCGCTTATGCACAACTATTTTGACGACCCGCAACTGGTCAGGCCGGTAGAGCTTTTATTAGGGCACAATAGCATCGACTTAAGCGTCAGGGACAAGGAGGGCAGGACGCCGCTACACATCGCCGCTGCCGCTGGAGAAACAAGGATTGTCAAGATGCTGCTCTCACAGAGCGGCGTCGACATCAACGCCCGGGACGGCCAAGGGCAAACACCACTCCACCGGGCCGCAGCGCAGGGGAATCACCACTTTGTGGAAGCCATATTAAACGAGTATCCCGAACGCACCTCTGTCTTGGAGCTTCTGCTGGCAGACGGCCGCACCGACGTCAACGCAAGGGATACGGATGGAATGACACCGCTGCAGCAAGCCGTTGCTCTTGGGCAGCGCCAGTCGGTAAAAGTCTTGCTTTCCAACGATCAAGTTGACTTCAACTTTAGGGATGGGGTCGGGCACACGCTCGTTCACCACGCTGCAGTCTTGAGCCGGGGGCCAATACTGGAATTATTGCTAGCCGACGCCCGCATTGAGGCACAAGCCAAGAATAAGATCGGGGCAACACCACTTCACCACGCTGCGCGTGAGGGTCACGATCGAATTGTCAAGAGGCTTCTGGCAGATAAGCGTTTCGACATCAACGTCGCGACTGACTATTCTGAGACGGCGCTTCACTACGCCGTGCGAGAGGGCAAGACTGAAGTCGTCGAGGTTCTGCTGGCATACGGCGGAGCCGACCTCAACGTCAAGAACTACAAAGCAGAAACACCACTCCACTGGGCCGTAATTTGGCAGACGCTGGGATCCTTCCATATCGCTCGTATGTTGCTGGCGGAACCAAACATAGACGCTTGCGCCACATGGGAGAGGGGCTGGACGGCGCTACACTTGGCCTCGTATTATAGAAATGCAGAAACAGTCAAGTTACTAATCGACCGTGGAGCCGATGTCAACGTCCGCTATGATGACTAGGAGACGCCTCTATATTGGCTGGTCATCGGAGCGATCGAGAGACCTGAGTGGACACTTCCTGTCAGAAAAGCACTGCGCACACTCCTCGAGGCTGGCGCGGATCCCGAAGCCAAGAACGCAAAAGGGAAAACGCCAGCAGAGGTTATGGCTTCTTTTGGGGGAGAAGAGGCCTTTTCGGATGCTGTTGAGGCGGGGAATATAAAGAAAGATGGAGAGGGCTCCAACATAGAAAGAGAAATCGAAATGAACACGAATCCGCCTAGATAGGTGGATTGTTGTATCTAGAGGAATATCAGAAAAGCCGAAAAAAAGGGAGGCGTCTGGAACTCTAATCATTCGGATGGACTGCTTCTGCAGTTGGAAATCATCGTAAGAAGCTTAGGGCGCTGATCCTCCTGTGGTCAACTGTAACAGTACGGACTAAGACTCGAGAATGGTCCTGAATCCGCTCCTCCACGGTTCCATCTGATCCTTGACGAGGCTGACGTCTTCTTGGAGGAGCGAGGTCAGTCCGACCGGGTACGCAACGCCATGGTCTCGGTGTTCATGGGCATCCTCGAATATTACCAGGGCATCCTGACCCCTCACCTCGAACCGTGTCGGCACCTTTGACGAGACCTTCAAGTCGATGATCCAGCTGTCCCTCCACTACGACAAGCCCAAGATCACGCAGAGGCGCAGGGTCTGGAGGAACTTCATCGAGTGGCTGAGGGCCGGGGCCCAAAGGGCGACGACTTGAACAGCCCGACCGACCAGATTGAGGAGCTGGTTGGCCACGAAACGAAAGTCCGGCAGATACGTGAAGTAATCGCGACGGGGCGGTAGCTGGCTCGGTACCACGGCCAGGTTCTGTGTTACGAACACCTCAGACACGCCATTGACGCGGCTGGAAGGTTCAACAAACACCCGATGGATGTCCATGAAGTGCCCACTGCCGATTAGTCGGCTGGAGAGGGACGCCGGCGCCTAAAACAATAGTATCATCGGCGGGTGTTGTAAATCTGTAGTATCGTTCGAAAAGGTTTCAATAGCATCCTCACAACTATGCAAGGTTTTCGTTGCCTAAAAGAAAAGAAAAACATGTTTTGGAGACCAATCAGAGAATACGGGTTGACATATACATGATAAGCGACCTTACTTACCGGGACTGCTGGCCCTGTTTGTGTAATCAACGGCAAGCAACAATCTTCTGCGCGGTGGCACTTGTAGCTCTCAGTTAATGCGCTGCAAATCCTTGTCAAAGAAATTCCAATTCAAATCGAGACCTAGTCTAGCATCATCTGTAGGACAAAGCCCAGGAAAAGTTCAGTCTTATATCGGTATCAAGCAGAAGGGAAAGAAAAGCAGAGACCTCGCAGTCCATTCACTTCTTCGGACTTCTGCCCGTCGCCGCCACCGATGCATCGTCAGACTCATGCATCGAGCTCTGCCTTGTTCCGCTTCGCGTCTGGCTTCTAGCAACCACGCCTGGGAAGAACCTAGGCTGACTGCCAGAGATGTAAACGTCCGAAGCGGTATCCGAAGCCCAGCCCTCGCGGCTCGCCCCCGGTGGGGACGACATGCTCGGCAGGCTTCCTTCACCTGCAGGCGCTGGGCCGCGCTGTACTGGGCTTGGTGTGGCATCCCTCGCCGTCGTCTCCATCGTCTTTTGAAAGCTGGTGGGCGGGGTCTGGCCTACTGGGCCCGTGGGCCTGACGCTCTGTGTGTCAGACTGCGCCAGGTTGCCATTTGCATCCAGCGTGTATGCAGCGTACTTGGCGACCCTGACGTTGGGGTATTTTCCCGATGTTAAAACAGTTCTTGCGGGTAGAGGTATACAACGATTAGGGGCGAACTCACATGTGTTGCTCTTCCAACAAGGTCTGGTACCTGAACTCCTCTCTTCTATCTGGCACGTTGGTCTTGGCCATGGTGTTACCCTTTGCGCCCGGGTGATCAAAGTTGGCCCCAAGCCACTGCTCCTTTACCGACCTCTCGTAACCACTCTGCTTGACCGAGTTCTTGGCCAATTCGCACATGTCTACGGAGCTGAGCTTGTAAATCTGCGCCGCGACCGCATACTCCTCCATCAACGGCTCCTTGGTGAAGGCAAACTGGAGTGGATCGTCGGTCGAGAGCGATACGTTGAGCCCGCGCTTAAAGTACTGGTGGAATGGGTTACGCTCGTATGCGAGGAAGAGTGCGTTGTTGCTGAGCGGCGACATGGCAATGCCAATCTGGTCCAGGTAGAAGATGTACTGGAGGATGGGCACTTTGCGGAGCAGCAGACCGTGGCTGATGCTGTGCGAGCAGAGGGCGGCCACTGCCATGTGCTCACTGTCTCCTGCCTCTCCGCAGTGCGGCCGCAGAACGAAGGTGTTCAAACCACGTTGCTTGCGGAGAACATTGAGCGAGGACATGTTTGAGAAGAGATAGTAGATCCAGTAGCTATACGGCGGGTTCTGCTTCGAATTCCATTCGCTCGGAACCGGGAACTTTTTGAACAACCGGCGCTCGACCTTGCTCTCGTCGTCAACGCTGTCGAAGCCGATAACCCTCTGAAGAAACACGTGCAGTTTGGGGTGACTCTGAGGGTCTTTTGTGACCTCAAACAGGGGTTGAAAGATGTTCTTGACGATCTGTTCATAGTCGTTCATGAGGCCGCTGGCCTTGTAAACATCATATAGGCGTGGAATCTGAATCAGCCAGCGGACATTGTGCGAGAAGAGCTTGTTATCGACGATCCAGCTGGCCAGCTTGTCCCACTCGTCCAAAGACCTGCCGTATATTGAGATGCGCCACTCGACCATCTGGTACTTGCTAGACTCCAAATCGGCAATGACCTCTTTGGTAATCTCAGCTAAATAGCGGCCCTTGATGTCATTGTCCGTCTTGAGAAAGATCGTACGCAAGCGCGACTCGCCAATGGGGTTGTACTTGAGATTGAATTTGTCGAAGCGGTGGAACGAGTCGGTGTGCGCCTATACATTGTCAGAATATGCTGTCTATGCTACATGCTGGGGGTAGGGTTGTCGGCAAAGCCGGGGAGTGTTAGCCGTCAAGTTACGGGAAACTCACATGCATATCCAGAGTGTCGATGCTGAGGTCGTATGCAGTAAGGTTGATACTCTCAAACACCTGAGCAAGTGTAAGATTCTTGCCGTCTCGGTACAGCACAATCTCGTCGGGACACTTCTTCATCTTGCTCTTGATGAAACGAAGCAGGTGCTTCTGGTTCATGCAGGCAGAGTGGTGGACGTGGGTGTCGACCTTCCTCACGTTGTAAAAGTCACGATGAGGCACCCGTTTGCTGTCCGCGGTCTCCTGATATTCGTTGAGCAAGGTGTAGAGGTTGAACTTGCCCTCCAAGTACTGCAGGCGTCTGTATGCAAAGCTCTTGCTGGGGCCGTCTGCGGCAACCGACAATATCTTGTCCAGGTCAATGTAGAATTGCCGCAGCGTGGGGATGTTGACGATGGGCTCTGCAGATGCAGCCGTTGCATAGACTTGATAAACGCCATTGCTATCCATGCGGTAGTCCATATCACAGGATCCCGGCAGCGGCAGGACGTCGTTCATATCAAAATCTTCACCAATGTCTTGCCCAGGCTTCCGCTTCTTGTGAACCTTGGTCGCCAGATCGGGGTCGCCGCCCAAGACCATACTATTGGTCATGCTTGCTGGTTGCGAGCCGCTTGCCACGGCCCTCTCCTTGGCCTCGATCCAGGCCGGCTCGGGAGGCGGGGGGTAGATGTTCCAGCTTGGATCATCTTTGGGATTGTCACCCGGGTTCTGCAACGACAGCTCAAGGTATTTGTGACGAATCTCGAGCAGGTCTCGAACACTCTTGAAGATGGAGCTCAACTCTGCCGTGACCGAAGGGTCGGCATCGTTGAACGTGGCGCTGCCGATGCCTGGCGGCGCATTGACTCCAGGAAGCACGGGCACGGCGGGGTTGCTAGTCGGTGGCTCGGGCTGGTTATACTTGGACGAGCCCAATCCCTGCAGCTGGTGAGAAAGCTGGCTGACCAACGAGTTGTTGTTCAGGCCGAAAGTGCCACTGTTTCGTTGCAAGCCGGCGTCCAAGCTCGGCAGGTTGCCAGAAACCTGCTCGACGCTCTTTTTGGCGGAAAGCGCAGGCGAGCCCAGTGAGGTGGGGTCATGCTGGGCCGGCAGTTGATGGCCGTGCATCAGATCTTCACCCCCGCTGCCCGCCCGGCCCGAGATGACAGGGCTGCCTTCGCCCCAGTTCTGTCGCTGGCGCTGGTAGAAGAGTTTGGCGTCGGTTTGGGTCATGTGGCGCTCAGCCACGGGGTCGTAGAAGGTCGTCTTGCGCTGCAGGTCGCGGGGAAGCATGCCCTCCTCAAGCTCCAAGTTGTCCTCATCAGCCATTGGCCCCGCGCCATCATCAGCGGGGATATCGCCCTCAGCCTCGGACACCTCGTGAGATTCCACTCCCTGGGAGGGCTCCTCATCGTCGGAGAACTGCGTAGGTGTAGCTGCCAACTTGTTGGGCGAGCTAGACCCCGAGAGCGGATCATCGGTGACGGAGAGGTCTAGATAGGCATGGGACTAGCGCGGTTAGTGGGATATTGAGCCCTGCAAGGAAGAGCTATGAAAGAGCGCCTCTCACCGGCCATTGTGACGAGGAAGGAATTTGATTCGAGACGCTCGAATTGTAACTTGGGCCTTCTGCCCAGAAACAGCGGGAGCGTGTGCGAATTGAATGGTATATAGTAGGTACGCCGCCGTCACGTGGAAGCCAACAGTTAACAATTACAAGTCACACCAGTCACTTTGAGAAAGAAGAAGAAAAAAGTGCTTGTTTTTTTTTCTCCCCCTCTAGGAACTCTTCCGACTTGATTCGCCGCGTAATTCGTATTCTTAGCACAGCTTAGTTGAATCCATATGTGGATTGTGAGGTTACAGCAACAGTATTTTAGCGCCGATTATTTCTTCTTTGAATCACCGCCGTAGTCTTGGCTGCCATGACTCCCAGTTTCACCCCACCTCAAACCACAGAGCCGGTATGACGCACGCACTGCAGGAACAGCCCATTTTGGCGCTTCAGCTATTAATTAATTCCAACATCCAGTAGCAGAACACTTCCAGCCAAGATCCAGGCGCACAATCTAGATTCCTCCCCACAATGAAACGAAAGTATCAGACGAACCTACCTGTAGGCGTAGGTAAAAACAACATTGAGAAATTCATCCCGCAGTTGCGTATAAAATCAGATGTATTCTATAGCACGGCTCAATCTATTTCGATGGCTTCTCTGGCATACATTGTCTATCCCACCTTGATCTGACTTCCCGCCCGAGGTCTCTGTGCTGGTTGCACCTTGCGAGCTTTAGGGCCGCCACCTCCACTTCCGCCCATTGAATACAACGCGCCAGACGCAAACACTATTACAGCACCGCCCAAGGTGCCTGGTGCGAGCCTGTTTCCAAAGAGCCAGATGCTGAGCAGCAAGCTCACCAGCTTGCGAATGTTGAGCACGATAGTGACCGTAAGGGCAGAGGATGCCGCCGCCAAAAGATTGACTCCCCGGATGCAGGCGTACTGAGTCAGCACGTTGAGGACCAGATACACTATTTGGCTGGGCATATGGATCTGCTCCAGACTCTTTTGCAGTTGCGCTAGTGGCGGGTTTTCCGGGCCTGCATCTCCAATGAAGCTGCCAAAGGGTGTTGTGAGCCTCAGCGGCTCGCTGGCCGCCAGCTTCATGAATTGCCTATAGAGCGACGGCATGAATGGTATGAAAAGCGGCAGGGACAGAATGTGGGAGTAGAAAAGGTTTTCCTGCCACTGCGGTCCGTACTTGCGGTAAGTCTCCTCCGTATACAATCCCATAATGGCCGACATGACCTGTGCCGTAAAGAGTATGCTGAGTCCGATGGTGAAGCTACGGGTGTTGCCGCCAGTGCCGGCCTCATCATGCTCGTCCGCTCCGGCGCCTGCATCCTTGGTCTGGGCATCGGACCATGCTGCCAATACAACCCCTATCGTCAAAAGGATGACGGCCAAAACTTGAATCCGGGGGTATCGCTTGCCGTACATGAACCCGGCAATCATTGTAGTGATACTTCCGCCTGAGCGAAGTATGATGTGGACGGGGACTGATATGTCGTAGCTGAAGGCATGGTTGTTGAGAACGTTGATGCCGAAGAATAGTACGATGTTGAAAAGCCACCGCTTGAGTGGTACTTTGTTCGCTTTGATAAAGAACGGCGGCCTTCTGCGGTCAAACTGCGATACGTATCCCGTCACTGCGACAAAGAGGAATTGGACAAAAGTGAGAAGAGTTCCTATAGTTTGGGTTCTGTCAGCATCGAGCTCTGTTCATGCGCGCCGTCACTTTGTGACCAGCAAGAAGGCAACAATTCGTATTCCATACCACTGGCGGGCTCGACCTTGATGATGGCCTCAAGAGCAAAGACGTTTGAGCAGCAGCCTCCGAAGATCAAGCTCAGCATAACCCCAACTGCAATCCATTGCGGAATGGTCTCGATAAAGATGCGACCGGCCAGGGCCATCATGCGCGAGTAGAGCGGACGGTCGTCGTCGATTCCGTACATCTCGGCCTTTTCGAGCAGCGGCGCTGCGTTGATCACACGCGGCGTGGGTGGCCCGCTGTTCACGGGTTTCGGGATCGCATGGTTGCTCTTCTGCAAGGTCTGACGGCGTCTGACATTCGCGCGGGCCGTCATGAGGGCGGCTGAGGGGTGCGATGCGAGGGAGGGAGGGGAACTGCAGCAGGTGTGCGTTGTGCGCGGCGGGTGAGCGGCGAAGCGAGGCGGGCAAAAGGTCCCCGGTCCCCTGGGACTCGTAGGTATGGTACCTGGCCTTCCTTTTCCCAGTTGAACAGAAGGAATGAATCCTGTTGAAAATCAGGGGTTCAGTTCAGCAGCTGAGTGTTTCTAGTGGCTGACAGCCAATCAGAATGGCACGGTGGTGGTAGCTTTGTCTTGGCTTGAGATGGTCTGCATTTGGGGCTTGTTTCGAATCAAAGGGAAACCTCGTCTCTAACCTAGTCGCGGTTTTGGAATTTGAAAAAATCCCGGGGGCAAAGAACGAAGGGGGGGTAAAAAACAAAAAAAGAAAAAAAAGTGCCCTCAACTTGGATTGACCAGGAAACGCAGAACAATCAGAGCAGGGTGTAGGCAGTACGTACGGCAGCTTTTCGTGAACGTTGATCTGTGACAGCCCTACCAGGACTGTTAAGCACGCGATGACACGATCGTGAAAGCACACAAGTTCTGACTCTGGAGTGGGGCAGAGTGGCGCGCAAGCATGTGCCTGTCAAATCGAAAGAGCTGCAGACGGAACAACTTCCTACTTGTTACTTTGTTCTGGACTGTATGATAAGGGATGCAGGCAGGCGAGCTGGTAAGGAAGGATACTGTAAAAAAGCAAAGAGATTGGATCCCAATCGCGCGAAAACGAAAAGCAACAGAGAGCAGGCAGCGGGCAGATGCATAAAGAGAAAGAGTAAGAGTCAGCACACACGTGTCCGTGTCGTGGTCCCTGGTCTGGTAGTGGTGGGTGGTAGGTAGTATTCTATTCTAATTGCCTGGATCTGCGAATATAAAATGGAATTGGGCTTTGCCATTCATGGATGATAGCCAGTCGGAGCTTGGGCTTTTTTTTCTTCTTTCTTCTCACTATGTGCCCAGTGTACGGACTATTTTCTAGCAAGGTACCAATCTTAGGTACCTGAAGTGCCTGACTTTTTTTTTTTTTTTTTTTTTTGCTTCAAGCCTGTTCATCGGGTGAATATTAGACGAGCTGGTGCATACGCCATTCGAGATGAAGTCACTGATCCGAGATATTGTGGAAATGGTATGTTTCCAGAGGACGCACAGCTATGCTCATGCGGAGGCCCTGGCTGCACCAAGATACAAAAGATTGCGTTTCTGCACAAAAAAAAATACCGTCCGATCTTCGTATGCGGACAAGTGGCAGTGGATGCCCTGCATACTCGGCGGCACTTGCCTTTTTTCTTCCCTTTCACACATCAATCAGGCCCCGCCCTTCTTGCACCTTCCCATCCAAGCAAGCCAAGATAGTGTTCTGCGGCGAAATCGCGGCGCTGCATTCAAGTGGATACTGGGAATAGCCGACCAGAGCAAGGGTTCTGGGTGAGTAAAAATCTAAAAGGTAACTAACTCATGGTCCACTTTCAAGAGGTACGAGCAAGCGGGAGTAACCTTGAAAGGGTCAAGGAGGGAAAACCATCATCCCCGCACCTGTACATCTCAGGTACACACTTTATATTAAATGGCAGGCTGCGGGACGGTGCCTGATTTTCCGGAACCCGAGGCGCATGGCAAAGCGCGACGCAGTGAATTCGAACGGCGGGGCAACGCGTGCCGAAAGAGCGCATCAGTTGTTTTTCGCTACCCTTTGGATCATTGCTTGGCCACCACCTATTAGGTAGCTCAAGGACTTTTACCCCTTTCCTAGCAGCGGTCACCAGAAGACCTCCATGGTGTCTCCTTCGTATAGCTCTAATTACAACTTCTTCAACGAGCAAACATGGTGTGTGAGAACCGCTCGGCATGCGGGAGAAGAAGCCGCTCTCCCGACCTGAGCGCAACCACCCACGACACGGCATACAGGTCCGCGATTTAATTTCGACCGATTTCATGATCCATGATCCGAGTTGGTACCATACATGCAGATGACTCTAGGCTGTTTTTAAATTGACGCAACGTTGCCTTTGGGTGGCATTCGAAGAGAGTATGGTGGGTATTGACGCCTCCCACCGAAGTGACCGATGCAACGGGCTTGAGAGTGGGCGGGCAATTAATTGGCTGCTATAATTCTCAAGATATTACATTATCCGAGCCATTCCCCAGCTGCAAAGGCTGGCTCTATTTTTGAGTCATCGCATCTCTTCGCTGATGCATTTTTATGTACAGCAGGACCAACGGCCATCGCTCCATCAGTGCCGCAAGACACTGCAAATGATCATCTTGTTATCACACATAACCAAAGATTATACTCTTCAAACCACCAGAGCAGCGCCGGCAGCAGCAATGCCCACAACAGTCCATATAGCCTGAGACAACTGGCCTGCCGCCGCCCCCTTGACCGGCGTCGTAGTTGCCGCCGTTGAGGAACCGCTAGACGCATCGCTTCGCGTTGGGGCCGGCGTGATCTGGTCAGCCTTTGCAGAGTCCGTCTTTGTCGAGGTTCCCGTCTGCGCCGCCGCCGTTGGACTGGACTCAGACCCAGTCTTTGCAGTGCTGGACCGATTGTCGTCTGTCGTCTTGGTCGCACCGCTCGTGCTGGTGTGCGACGAGACGTTGGTCGAAGTCGACTGCATTTTGTCCTTGAAGCAGGCCAGCGTAGCCTTGGTCTTGATGCAGGTTTCGGTGCCTTTGTAGGCGGGACAGCACGGCTCGTTGGTCTTGGGGGGCGCCCGGCCGCCACCACAGTCGAGCATGGAGCACAGCTCGCCGGTGTCGAGGTCGTAGTACTGCACGATCTTATCGTCGCCGCAAGTCGTGTATGACCTGTTGTTGCAGTCCACGGCCAGGCCGAGGTTGGCCAGGAAAAGGGCCGAGAGGATTGCGGTGCCTGTGATGTGCATCTTGGGGAGTTGTTCAGGTATGTGTAAGAATGTTAAAGATAGTAATTACTGGCCCCTTTGTAACGAATGTGTGGTTGTGGGTTTGGAGAAAAGACAGATATCGTTCCTGGGAATTGCACAGTTGAGAGCGGATGAGTACGCCAAGATATAGAAAAGTCCTACGACAGCAAATTTCAATGTGCTGACAGGCAGTTTGCCTATTTTGGTTCAGAGGCGTCAAATGCTTGTCTATGTCAAATTGTCCATGCAAGGGGGACTTCGTACTCTGTATTTCCTGACCAGGCTGTCATCGGAGATACAGCCCTGCCGTGCCGGACTTGGTAAATGCGTCCAAGCTGTTTCCCCTGCCTAAGCCCTAACTAACATGGGTTTCTTTATGATTTGTTGTCACGCTAGATCGAAGATGCCGGCCTAGTCTTGGATCCGTGGCGCGACATTTCGTACTAAAAGCTGACCAGTCACCTTGTTTACCTCAAATTCCAGACGACTATAGGGGCATAAATACGGATCGACAACTACACCTTTTTTTCCCGGAACCGAAAATCCGCATTGGACGCTTGAATTTTGCAACCAGGCTTTATGTGTACCTAGGGGGCCATGTTTATTACTATGCTGGGA
>JAVHJQ010000328.1:0-11143 GCA_031306095.1 Pyricularia sp. CD86 | reverse complement strand
AGGTTGGGTTCCACCTTCGACATTGACCCACTCAAACTCTGGGTCTTTTAGATGTGCACAGTGTGTGTGTAGTTGTCACTTGTTCAAGCTTCAATTATCCTCTGAAATCCATCGCAGCTTTCTCATAATTTTGAAGCAATAATCCTAAGCTCTCAGCAAAAAAAAAAAAGAAGAAAAAAAAGGCGGGTTCGAGTACAAATATCTCAATAAACTTATAAGTTCCCAAGGCAGCTAGCCCGACGAAATCCGTCCTTACCCAACAATCGTCGCAGCCATGGTTTATTATTTCACATCGAACGTCGTTGAGCCCTCGGCATATATTTATGTGGGCAAAGACAAATTCGAAAGTGCGTACGCTGGTATTCCGACCTGTATTCAAGTATAATTGGTCCCCTCTCCTAATTTATGGTGTCCTCAAATTTTAGATGAGGACCTCATCAAGCATGGCTGGGAAGAGGATGTCTGGTGAGTATGTCTGGAAGAGTCTCAGCGGGGCAGCGACTCACGGAGTGGGCATGCTTGGATCATATACTGAAGTTGGCTTCTGAACACACTGGCGCCGGCGTCTTTAGGGTAAGAGCCTTTTTTTTCAAACCATTCAAACATGTATAAGATATATGTGATGGGATGGAATTCTCACAATGGGTCACTTGTTATTCAGTTTCACGCCGATAAGCTCTCAAGTGCACACATCTACTTGCGGCTGCGCGAGGGCGAGACATGGGACAAGATCCCAGAAGCTCTCGTAACAGACCTGGCACAGTTGACCAAGGCGAACTCGATCGAGGGTATGTTTTGAGGCTGTCAGACACCACTCAACCCGCCCACGCAGCCTGCCTGACCTATCTATGTCGCGTCATGAAGGAAACAAAAAGGACAATGTTACCATCATCTATACGCCATGGTCAAACCTCCACAAGGATGGGAGCATGGCTGTTGGACAGGTCGGTTTCAAGGACCAAAAGAAGGTGCGTACGCTTAGATGTTGAGGACGTGAGAGACTGTGACCAGAATGTTGAGTTTTGAGATGCCATGATCAACAGGTCAAGAGGGTCTTGGTCCCACAGCGGGAGAACCCCATAGTGAACAGACTCAACAAGACCAAAGTCGAGAAGCATCCGGATCTGAGGCAGGAGAAAGAAGACCACCTCAAGGAGCTCAGGAAGGGACAGCAAGCTGCACAACAAGAGAGGGTCAGTTGTGATCACCTCCCAGACCCTCCCGTAGTTGCGCTCAGCCGGCTAGCCAACCACCCAGCCTCTTGATACTAACATAAATTTATATGGCGGCCACAGAAGAAGGAAGAGGCTAGGATCGCCAGGGAGAGAAAGGAAAAGAAGTACCAAAAGGACCATGCCTACGACGACATCTTTGCCGAGGAGAACATGGAGGCATCGAGCAACCAAAACAGGTCCGAGGACTGGGAGGATGACTTTATGTGATTGGCTCAAATTGCATGCTCGAGGGGTGAGAGAGTCGACAGTCGACAGCCCGGGCCATGTATCATGGAGTTTTGACTTGGAAGCACCAATCCATTGACGTGGTGACACTGCAGCTCAGTGAAAACCAGCGATAAAAGGCGGGTTTTTGATCAATTCGACCTGTCTCGGTACACATTTCTTTACCTGCAAAAACCCCTTATACAAGACCCCCTGTAACCCCCGCATCCAAGCCCAATAGGGTATCCTGCCGTTTCGTGAATAAGTACATGTATGTACCCATGTGCTCATTCACAACAGCAGACTTGACTATCTTATGCTTAATTTACTTGGTTTCCGCAAACTTGCTCCGATAGGTACCTACTCTGACGTGCATTCCTTAGCTTTAATTGGCAACTTGGCCCGACAAGAAGCAGCATTCTTGAGCGATGTTACCACTTTGTTACACTCAACTCGAAAAACCGAGTTTACTGCGAGCAGGTCAATTTGTAATCACCACTTTAGAGCTTGATATTACGACATGACATCTACATCATACTCAGCTATATAGCACTTTTCACGTAAAGCTAGGCAACACAAGCAGATGATCGACGTAACTCAATCCCACCAAACCCCTCCAAGCCTCTTACGCATCCATTCATTTTCTTCTCATCTAGGATACCACAAAAAAAGGCCACTGAAGAAATCATGTCAGCAATCCGCCCTTTCAAGATAGCAGTGCCCGAGGGAGAGCTCTCAAAGCTCAAGGCCAAACTGAATGCCGCGTCCCTACCGCCGGAAACGGCCTTCTCCGACGACTGGGAGCGCGGAAGCCCTCAGGCGGACGTGAAGCGTCTCGTGGCACGCTGGAGGGAAGGCTTCGACTGGCGTGCGGCAGAGGTGGAACTCAACAAGATTCCTCAGTTCACAACCAGCGTCGACGTCGATGGGTTTGGCAGCATCGAGATGCATTTTGTTCATCAGCGGAGCCAAGATGAGAATGCGATCCCGCTGTTGTTTTGTCATGGATGTTCGTCTGTCTCTTTTTTTTTCTCTCTCTTTTTTCTCTCTCTTTTAGTTGCGATTTTGTAATAATTGGCTAACAGCTCGCTCTTGATCGTCAGGGCCTGGTGGCTTCTGGGAAGTCAGGAAACTGCTCCCATTACTTACATCTGAAAATGTGGGAGAGCCATCTTTTCATGTGGTGGCACCATCACTTCCAAACTTTGGCTTCTCTGAAGAGGTCACCAAGCCTGGTTTTAATGGCAGAAAGTACGCCGAGGCAGCACACAAGGTGATGCTACGGCTCGGTTACGGCAAGTATGGTGAGTAAGGCCGTTATACATTTTGACCATTGATAATCATTGCTGAAACATCTTGGCTGATCCTTACTGACCATGTTTGCAACTTTACTCGTCAAAAGTCACTCAAGGTGGTGATTGGGGTTACAGGATCACTCGGGCCCTTGACCAACTGTATCCAGAAAATGTCATCGCCTCACACATCAACATGATCCTCGCAGACCCCCCTACCCTGCTCCAGCATCCCATCCTGTACCTCCGCGCCTTGCTCACCCCGCACACGGCATCAGAGAAGGCCATGGTGGCAAACGTCAAGAAGATCATGGACAACGGCATGGGCTACAACATGCAGCAGTCCACCAAGCCCGCAACCATTGGCTTCGCCCTTGCCGACAGCCCCGTCGCGATGCTGGCGTGGCAGTACGAGAAGCTGATAGGATGGAGTGACGACGATTACCGCTGGACCGACGACGAAGTTCTCACCTGGGCCTCGCTGTACGTCTTCTCCCGACCGGGGCCGGCCGCCAGCGTGCGCATCTACTACGAGGACAAGATGGGGGCGGACGGATTCGGCAGGGACAGCGGGGGCATCAAGGAGTCGAAGAGGTGGAACGGGGCCGTGCCGCTGGGTCTCTCGTCGTTCCCGCGCGACATGGGTGCTCTGATTTCGTCTGGGAGGACTCTAGGGCCTGTTGTTTTCGAGAGGGCGCATGAGAGGGGTGGTCACTTCCCCGCAACCGAGAGGCCCGAGGTCCTGGCTGGCGACCTCAGGGATATGTTTTCGCTCTCGCCGGGAGGGTTCGGGAGGGTGGTTCAGGAGAAGTTGAAGTCGAAGTGACATATGGACCAACAGTACTGAATTAAAAGCAGCCCAGGCCCTTCAAAATATGTCTCCGATGCTATTCCTCATCGTCCTCTACACAAGCGCAGATACATCGGTCTGTGAAGTCTTCATATCTCGTGAGGCCTCGAAGACTAACCTGTTACTATACTTCCTGACCATACCCACGCCCGCCACGGCGATCTACTTGTTGCTGCTGACGGGACATTCGAAGGAAAACTTACTTCATGTACAGATTAGAGGTGATAAGCTGTGGGCCACGAAAACGCTGAAAACGTACCTGGAATGACCGTTCTTGATCAATTTGCATGGATACAAAGACCGAATCGCAGCCCATTTCTTAGTATTGTTTCTCCGGCTGGACCATCAGCACCCCAGGCAAGAAAATATGGCAGAGGCTTTTTTTCTCCGAACATGCTAACCCTTCGTCCCGCAGCTTTTGTTCTTTTATTGACCAATCAAGGCGTCCAACCTGTCTGGATGAATTGGATCGACGACACCAATCAGGTACTCACCTCTAGCTTGGCAAGCCCCAAGGTAAAGTAGCTCGAGTAGTTCGGCTGGCAACGAACCAGTGTACTACACTGAACTGGTGGTTAACCAAGAGGGTTTTCAAGACCTGCTTCGTGGGTTTTGCTCGTTCCTGACCGCCGGTTTGGAGAGATGTCACCCCCGAGGCGGGGATGGGGAACTCTTGATTAGCCATTATCCCGGACCCGTTGTCACAATGTGTGTGTAAATGTGTGTGTGTGTGTGTGTGTGTGTGTGTGTGTGTGTGTGTGGAGTACATACAATACGACTGCGTAGAAAGTACTCTGTAGATGCATGTCTTGCACCTCGCCGACGTACCAGTACCATACTTTCTTTCTTTCTTTCTTTTCCTTTTTTTTGGAAACATGGCCTCATCTTCAAAAAGATCAAGAGGGCCGACACACCCGATATGTCTGGTAGTTTCTTCCAGGATCAGCCTCGCGACACCCAGAATCCCTCCCAGACACCCTCGGGGTTGACAAGTAGCGACGTCTTTTGACAATATATCGAACGTTCACCAGTGGTTGTCGAGTCAAAAGATCCAAGAGCAATGAGGCCCTTCTCATGCGTGGCAGCCTTCTTTACTGCCCTGCCTTGGACCGCAGAAGCGATACCAACAGCCCCGGGGTGCGACGGTTGACTCCTTAGAAGAAGCCAAGAGAGGCTTTGAGAAGCTCGTCTCCGAGGTCGCCAGGGGCCAAATCGCGTGCATGTCTTTTGTTTCTGTGCCCCAACCAAAGCCATATCATCTGCATACCACTGCAGAGTTAATGCTAACGTAGCACCCCGCGTATGGCTAGTATGACGACTTCAACGTCTTGCACATCCAAAAGACGCTCGAAGTCCACTACACCGGCAACTTCCAGGCATGGCATCGGTGGTTCGTCTTCAACTACGAGCGGGCCCTCAGGGAGGAGTGTGCGTACAAGGGCTGCCAGCAGTACTGGGACTGGGCCAAGTATGCCGGCGCCCCTGAGAAGTCGCAAATCTTCAACGGCGATCCGTACAGCCTCGGCGGCAATGGAGCCGCCATCCCACACGAAGGAACCATTATCGCACCGCCTCCAGGGACGAATGCACCCACCATCCAGCTGCCCCCGGGCCTTGGCGGTGGTCCTGTCACCGAGGGTCCGCTCGGCAATATGACCATCACTCTCGGCCCCGTCGCCCTGACCAACGTACCACCCGGTCCCATGGGTGGTCTTAGTGACAATCCGAGGCCGTTCAAGAGGGATGTCGGGCCGGCTGTCAACATGCGCTTTGCCAACTACTCGACCGTGCTGAACATGCTGCAGAAGCCTGAAATTGACTCGTATCGTTTCCTGACCGAGGGTATGGTTCTGTCTGGAGACATTGGGCCCCATGGTGGTGGGCACTATGTGATAGGGTACGAGTCCAAGTCGTTCATCATGTTTTTTTTGGAGTTGATTCTTTGGCGCTGTAGTGCTAACCTTTCAAGATTAGTGGTGATCCTGGCGGGGACTTCTTTGTCGCCCCTGGCAATCCTGCCTTGATGACGTGCTAGATCTCGGTTATGTTGGACCATCAATCACCATTAGAGAGGTCATAGATACGACCAAGGGGCCATTCTGCTATTTCTATCAATAGCAGGTCGTGGCTAGCTTCGAGTGTATGTGAAATAGGGTTAGGTTTGGATCTGGCAATGACGAATAGAACCTGTTTAGCATGTAAAGATTAATGTTCGGTGATGTAATAATACGTGGCAATACTGACTGCATTTTAGACAAACAGTACAAGACAAGTGAAAAAAGAAAAGAAAACCAGTAAAAAATGTACCCAGCTATGCCGTATGCAATACACTGCTTCATGGTCGCAAATTTCCCAAACATAAAACTTCATTATGCATTGTCGTCGCCGCTGCCAGCATCACAGCTCGGTGACCGTCCATTTTGCACCCAAGTATCTTGCAGCGGTCTGACCGAGAGGGTGACCTTTGCCCCTGTATTCAGCCCACCGCTCTGCACACCCAGCACCGTTAGCGGTTGGGTTGGAAAGATCAAAACAGTCGCTGAGTGTATCCCCCCATCCACAAAGAACTCGGCTATCGATCTGTCAATGATTGCTCTCAAGGTCCAATTTGATCCTGGCCTCGTGTCCCACACATCAGCCGTTGAGAATTTGTCGGTGAAAAAGACGTTGTCTTGGAACAGGCTTCTTGCGCCAACCCGGTCTATGAAGAAGGGCATATCTCCGGCAAAGAACATGCCAAATTTGAGTGACTCGCTCGAATTTCCAGGGGCCGATAGGGTAAAGTTGAGAGACGCGTCGAGGTTGAGCTTTTTGAACTCGAGGCCCGTAACGAGTACGTCGAGCAGGAACGCCCCAGAGTTCCAGGCCGTCATGTCGAGGGATTTCGAATCGGCCTCTGCCAGCTCGCAGTCTCCGTCCTTGGGGTCGACAGCGAGAACGGGCGTCAGGTCATATGGCTCGTCGACCATGGTCCAGCCAATCCTTGGCGCCTTTGTCAAGTAGTTTGATCGCGGCAGGGTAAGGCCACCTCTCCAGCCCTCAAGCTGACCGGTTGGTGTCGACTGTGCGTACGCCCAGTTGCTGGCCCATCCCATATTGACGGCATTCATATTTGATGGCACGCCCTCAAAATACTGGGCTGCGTAGTTGTCCTTGGCAAAGTCGGTGAGGCGGGTGGCGTCGTCGAACGGAAAAAAGTGTGTGCCGTTGAATTTGCCAGGGAAATACTGGGTTACGGAACCTCCGAGTGGTGCACCGGGCTGCACCGATACGATGAGAACGTATGCCTCGCCGATAACCGGGCCGCCGACGCCATCCTTTATGGGCATCTTGACAATCCCTGGGCATTCGTATTGGGCCCCCAACAGTCCACGGTTAGTGAAGTTTGACCTAGGCGTCCAGTCTCGTAGGTCGGGACTGGTGTAGATGCCGACGGGAAATTCCTGAGAGTAAGCAACGGCCATGACCCAGTAACCTTGCATAAACTGCGAGCCCGGAGGCGGTTGGTACCAAAAGACTTTGGGGTCACGGAACTGGCTGCTAGTGCCTGCAATGACTGGGTTTTTGTTATAGTACTCGAATGTGAAGCCACCATCCATTGAGTAGGCTAGGGCTTGAGTTTGAGGACCAGCGGTCCCGTCTTCCATATATTGTGCTAATGTCAGAATGGCCACAACTCCATCCTTCTTCCCAGGGGGAAAGAACTTTGATGTATTGTTGACGTCGACGACTATGCTACCCGAGTAGGCGAAAATGGTCTCCTCGGGTGGAAATATGGCGATTTTCTGGTTATTCCAGTGATAGAGGTCTTGGCTTGTGGCATGTCCCCAATGCTGGCTACCGGCGACCAGACCTGTCGGGTTGTATTGGTAGTAGACATGCCATATACCGTTTGCGTCCCTAAACATGCCGTTCGGATCGTTCATGAAATGCTGAGGTGGCGTGAAATGCACGCGAGGCCGGAGGACGCCAGTGTAGTTGCCGGGTATTGGAACGCCTGTTGGCACAGCCGGGTTCACAAAAGGCACTACATTCTGTGCCGCCGCCACCGAGGCAGCCACGATAACTGATCCTGCCGCAGCCGTGACACTGTTCGCCAGTGGTAGGAGCATTTCGCTGTCGTCGGCTCGATGTCCCTCGGCGACTTCGAGTTCGGGAGCTAGGCGCGGCAGAGCTGCGGTGGTTCCGGAAGGCGTTGGAACAAGATTGGCCGGACAGGTTGGATATCTGAAGAGCAGGGCGGCGAGGCCAAAGTATAGTAAACACATATTGGCCGAGACACCTCAAAGACCAAACAAGCTAGCTAACTTGGGTACTAGTAGGTAAGGTAAGTAGTAGGTAGGGAAAGTAGTATGATCAGATATCTATATGGCTTTCGGACGAATGGCGCCAAGTATAAATCACTGACCGCGACGAACCCCGAGGGCGATTCCGACGCTGCTTCAGTGAATCGATTATCGATAATAGTATCAAAGTCAAGCCTTGCTTGAGCTTAAAAGACGGTGTTCTTGGGTGGCCCGCCGTAACAAGGAGATGTTAGATGTGCTTAAACTCTGTATACATGTTTCGGCACAAAGTTGAGGTGAATCGCATGAGTGGGGGAGTTTGCCATGTACAACAACACCATCTACGGTAGATGTATATACTGTGGACGGTGGATAATATGCTCTGCTTTTTTTGTGGTTTTGCTTGACTCGAAGCCAGGCAGAATCTTGGAAGAAAACATATCGCAGTCGATACCGTCCGTGGTAAACATGTCCAGTTCCATCAGCTTTGATGACCATGCTGGCAATGACCAGAAAAAATTCCGAGCTTTGCGATAGCTGGTTTTTGAGAGTTGCATCTTTCGGCTGAAAACTTTCCTTCTGGAAACGAGGTGGGATTCGATCGGATGGAAGCATGAAATGAAATTCTGACGCGCTAAATACTGGTCTAGCTGATCAGATGCACGCGAGTTACGAGAAAGAACGATATCGGCACAAGAACCAAACAATGGTAGAATGCTGTGGATACCACACCAAGGGTCCCATCAAGCTACCATCCCTACCTACGTGGTAGGAGGTAGGTACGATGGAGTCCGGGATTTTGTTCAACCTCCGAGTCCGGCCGGGGTAGATAAATAATGGCTAGCGCCCTTTACGTAGTGAAACTCCACATACGCAACTTATATGACTATACGCAATGGAAAAGTCGCGCCAATCGAAAAGGAAGGAACTATCAATTGCAGTATATGCAAGGTACTTTAGGTAAAAAAAAAGGAACCTCTGAGGCAGGTACTTTATATAACGTAGGTACCTTTACCTACCAGGTACCTACCTACCTTATGTTAGGTAGGCGGGGTCAATCCGTTATGTAGGTGCATAACGTAGTGACGTATTACGTATCCATCTACACGGAAACGGTTGCGAACCCCATCTCTTTTTCTATTCTGAAGCACCTTAGCGTGCCAAATAAGGTGTGGAAAAAAAGAAAAAGAAAAGAAAAAAGAAGAAAAAAAAATCAAGTACCTGCACCTACTGTACTCAACGCTTTAGCATATACACTCTGTCCAAACCCCCTGCAGGATAAATACCATTTGAAGCGCGTCTCGTGATGATATCTACTTTCCCGCCCAACACCCACTCGATTTCAAGTGCCGTTTAGATAGGTTCCGGAGGTTCCACATTCCACTCATGAAAGACGGAATTCCTGAGCCTGGGCGCTGATGTTTGCCCAGGCTCATTGAGGCTCACAACCCCACCAACTTAGGTACCTTAGCTAGCTGTCAAAAGAAGTCACGGTTCACTCGTGTTGATCTAATCGTGCCTTTCCCCTCACACAATCCGTCTCCAGACGTAGGCAAAGTTGCTGAAGTATCTAACCGACAGGGCTGGCGACCGTCTCCGTATTGATAGAGAGTGTGAGGTTTCATTAGTTTCTTTCTGGTCCGAAACAATTAAATCCTTCACGATGGGCATCAATAATCCTCTTCCGTCGTCTATGGCGTGTAAGTCATTTGGCCTTTCATTGCCTACAATTCCCGAGAATGCCGACCTCCCGGCAGACATGCTCGCCACAAACATTTGCTCGATTTCTTTTTCTTCTTTTGGCTATAACCCTACAACAGCCAACCTGACGCCGGCGTCAAGCTGATTTAAAGAGTTTCCTCCGATTTAATCTCTAGCGGAGTGCAAGAAATGCGGCAAGATTTTGGCTTCTTTTATCGATACGCGCCAAGCATATGGTCCCGACAAGGTCATACCGCCACACATTTTGGCAGAGGCTAAGGCAAGTCCTTATTCCAAGTCGTGCGTCGGCACGAAAGTGATCGTCGCTGCCATCCGAAATCAAAATCCCTTACGAGGCACGAACTAACTCTCGCATCATCTTGACACAAACAAAAAGGGACTTGCCATCCTCACCGTCATCAAGGCTGGTTTTGTGGGCAGTGCCCGGTTCGGCAGTGGTCTTGTGATCGCCCGCCTTCCGGATGGTTCGTGGAGCGCCCCGAGCGCCATCGCCACCGGCGGCGCCGGCGTGGGCGGACAGATCGGCTTCGAGCTGACCGACTTCGTGTTCATCCTGAATGATGCCGCCGCCGTCAAGACCTTCAGCCAAAGCGGCAGCCTGACACTCGGCGGCAACGTTTCCATCGCCGCCGGCCCCGTCGGTCGCAACGCCGAGGCCGCCGGCGCCGCCAGTCTGCGCAGCGTCGCGGGCATCTTCAGCTACTCCAAGACCAAGGGCCTGTTCGCCGGCGTCTCGCTCGAGGGCTCCGCCATCGTCGAGCGCAAGGACGCAAACACCAAGATGTACGGCCGCCCCGTCAGCGCGCAGGAACTACTGACGGGCGGCGAGCGGGCTCCCCCAGCCGCCGCCCCGCTCATCAACATCCTCACCTCGCGCGCCTTCAGTGGCCCCGGTCGCAGCGGGTCCTTCAACGACGGCATGTACAATGATACCCCCCAGTACGACAGCCACCGCGACAACGTTGTCTGGGAGAGCCGAAGGGGAAGCACGTACGGGGAGGCAGCATCATCGAGGGATGCGGGAGCAGGGGCCAGCGAGTTTGGTGCGCCGAAGCGGTCTGCGACATGGCAGCACAATACTTCCAACAACAGCGATGTATACGAGCCTCCCCGATTCGGCGCGGCTGGAGTATCAAGGTCGAACACCGTCAACGATGCGAGAACCACTTCGGCATTTGGTGCCTCTGCTGCTGCTGCTGCTGGTGGTGCCGCCGGGTCTCGTGGCCCTAAACCTCCGGTTGCTCCGAAGCCCAATTTTGCCAGCAAGCAGGCAATGCTCCAAAAGAACCAGGCCGTAGCCCTCTTCACCTTCGAAGCCGACCAGCCAGGAGACCTTGGTTTCAAGAAGGGAGAGATCATTACAGTGGTCAAGAAGACAGACAGTGATAACGATTGGTGGTAGGTTCTTCCCGTCCCCGTATCTCGTGGAAAGGAAAGAAAACTCACTTACGATAATTGCTTTTTTAACCTGCTTTCCCCTTTGAACAGGACCGGCATGATAGGCACCAGGCATGGTACTTTCCCAAGCAATTATGTCAAGATGCAATCTTGAGG
>JAVHJQ010000327.1:0-14985 GCA_031306095.1 Pyricularia sp. CD86 | reverse complement strand
TAGTGTTGTTTGGGATCGCGATTTTTGGGGTGGTTGATCTTGGGGGGTGGTGCGACATCCTGGGGTCCGACTTAGGTATCGTGGGCGAGTGCGAACCTAGATCACAGGTAGATAGACACTGTGCCGGCAGATGCAATGCAAGATAATCATATGCCACCAACCTCGCCACTGGGGAGTATTTTCGGGATTCGATCCAGACTCAATGCGAAGCTTTTTGATTGAATCCCGGGCCGAGTTGAAAGGGTAAAGAAAGGTTTTACCAGGGAATTAGATTCTTGTTACGAGTGTCCGTTTACCACAATGCGCGTTCGAGTTCCGTCTTGGTTACATGTTTTTATCTGTTTTGTTCAATTTCTTTCTTTGAGACGATATGTCCGTACTTTTACTAGACTTCATCTTCTCTATAAATACTGCACACATGCGCCATAGTATCAGCTTTCGATGATTACAGGATCAAACTGTAACAATTTGGAGAAACTGCGAGTTGATATAAGATGATTGCGCGGCTCACAATTGAACCCCCAGGTTTGCTAATATCGGGGCTGTTTTTGACACCACCATGGGTCTCATGGAGCAGTAGTTCGAAACGTTTCTTCTGATTTTTGTGCAAAACGCTCCGCGGATATTTCTTCTTCCTGGGGAGAGATATGGGTCGGAATGCAAGCTTAGCAACGTCTATGTTGCTTAGCAGTCCTTGTTTATAGGAGGTAGGCCATGGGATGCGATATGTTAAAAGTGTAAGAACGTAGCAGGGGACAAGAACTGAAACGTGTTAGGGGACGGGAAACAGTGAATAATAGGAGACAAGAGATGAAAGATGCTAGGAAAGGCTAGATGAAACGTGGTAGAATGGAAATGGATTAAGGAACAGGGGAAAAAAAGGAGACAGGAGGTGGTATGCCAACGGCGCTGGGAAAGCTTTTGCTGGCAACAAGTTGTTAATGGTAAAATATCTGGAGTCAGGAGATAAAAGATGAAAAGGTGAAAGCTGATGAGTGGGAACAAATTGCAAGTGGTAAATAGTGCGTACTCAGTGTAGATTCGCGCTGTAAGTTCAAGTTCTTGTGTATAAAAACGAATCTGCATTTGTTCCTCTGTTTACCTGCGGCTAAGAACTAACTGCCCTTGCCTGGAAGCCAACACAGTTTGGCAACCTGAAAAGTTTCCAGTTCTGATAGCATGCACGGTTGGAGGAATGTAACACGCTCTGAGAATACTGGTGATCGCTCCCGCATCTGAACACGAGAGTGTCTGCCATAAGCACAGACAGTATGGTACTGTCTGGAGTGTTGAGATTAGGGGGCAGGTGAGTACGCGCAAGGTACTGGGTGTGCCGAAACTTAGTATCCGGATAAATGATCTCAAGATGTATTATTAATAATTTGAGCACATCGAATCTGGCTTGAAGTAACTCCGGTGCCCTTTAATATGCGGCAGAATGGCGATGGTATTCGCCTTGGCAAAAGCTTACCTCGACCACTGCCTCGATCCTCACCTAGATGTACCTGGTCGGGAAGTTTTCTTGAAGAGCTTCAATTTTCTTGATTTTGGCCACGGTGCCAATCACTCTCTCTTTTTTTGTTTTTTTAATAAAAACAAAAGACGGTCAAAGCTTCCTGTAGCACCTGGAAGTAATAAACTTAAACATTTTGTTGATTGCATCGGGCCTTCAGGTTAAGTTTTACAGACAGGCCTCGAGCAAAAATATGAGTTTTCACCAAGCTCAGGATAGTCGGCCAGCAGGTACCGACGTCGCTTGTAGCCTTGACAGCCCTTTTGCTGCATTCACCCGATCCTGATCCTAAAATACTTGCGGGTTCGAGTCCCGCGTCGGGTTAATTTTTTGCCTTTTTTTCTTTTGCTTTTTCTTTTTTTGAGATGATCTGGTGGGATAACTATGCGTTGTTGGTAGGCTCAACCCTCAAATTCACCATACCCAGAACTGATGCGCCAACAACACTTAGTATACGAATGCCAATTATGCCACCGTAGGATGAGCTACACACCGAATACGTCGCCGAGTTCACCCAGTCGGGCCGACCTGCAGTTTGCTCAGTTGAATCTTAATAGCACCAAGAACATGAGCTCAGGTTGATTCTTTGCTGAACACTTTGAGTGGCTGATCCGAAAATTAGTGTCGTCTCGAGATTTTGGATCGATGGGTAGGTCCTCGTATCTAGAGGAACGTCGTATCAGATATTATGGTGAATTTCTTTGTAGGTAGGGAGCCACCCATGGGAATGTCTGCAGGCTTCCTGAACACCCTCCCCTCTTCACTAGTGGGGGCATTCCTCTTCTCTGTTTTGTATGCTCTCCCCTACTCTGGTGTGGGAGGTTTCCCTCCCGACCGGGCCGGCCCCGGGAGGCGGTGGGCAGAGCTCGAACAATCTTGGCGAATCTGCGCCCCTTGATTGGCATTTTGGCGGCAGCAATGAACTTGTATATCGTCTTCCTGGAAAAAACGCACGTCAGGGTCAAGAGTCTTGATGGTTTTATGTGTTGAATGGCTGGTTGTATTGATGCCCAAAACATGGAAGTTATGGCAGAGGCTGCACGGCTACATTAACAAATATAGATGCGGCTTTGCACAAATCCACTTCAATACCAGCACCCAGGTCAAAAGAAGATCTGGATCTATTTCTAGTCCCATTCCCCAAAAAGGCTCCCTGAAGATTTCACCACAATCATTTCTCTCCTTTGTCCTGTTGAAAGAATCTGTTATTCATGCGTCATGGTTGAAAAGGGGGCGTTCGATGGCGCAGCGGAATGTACCTTTTCTTAATGAAGCACTGAGAACATTCAACTCTCATAAAGGGTGCGGCGGAACGATCTTAATACTGCTATCCTTGGGTGAGTGGGCCGCGCTGAAGGCTCCAGGATGAGGCTCCGTAACACCGGCCTATTTTACTCGGCGATGCTCTTATCATCTCGAACGGGACCTGTCTGCAACTAAGTCGACTTGGCTGCGGTCTGGTTGACTTTGCTCTTGGCAAAGTTGATGATAAGGTCCTGGCATTGTACCGAGTCGGAGCCCGAGTTGATCAGGTCAGACAAGATCCGGAGCTGTTCAGCAGGCTTGGGTTGAATCAATTCGAAGATGGTATCGTCGAGCTGCTCTACCATCTGCGGAAGCTGCTCTACACTGGAACGCCGCTCGGGCACCTCATTCTTGTTGTTCTGTACTGGTCGATAAGTTGCTTCTTGGCCATCTTTCGCTGATTGATAGTACGTTGAAGGTGGATGTACGATGCGTTGAGAGATACCTAGTCATCTCGGGCAATCCGAACACGATCCCTGCTCTCCTCAAAGTGGATGGTGCGGCTGTTGTGCATGGTAAAGCTGCGGCGCACAAAGTACGGGCATACGGTTTCGGGTAGGTCGGAATTCTGAGGGCTCACGGCATCGTTCGCAGAATTTGCCATAGCGTAGCCTTTGCCTGTGATCACGCCTTGTACGTTCTTGTTCGTTCTTGTACTTCCTTGTCGATTTGGTGCAACAAAGGGGACACGTGGTCGATAATTCGCAATGATTCCTTACGATTGAGCCTGGTATCTGGCCTGCCGGCTTTGCTTTGTCGAGTCCTAACCTTCGTTGGTAAGTGATGTCAAAGTGAGGAGATGGTGAAAGAGAACACCAAAAACAAAAGGGAAAAAATACTGAAAATAACTGTGTCACTATCGCAAGATGGGAATGACCCTGCTAATGACTTCACCGTCACTGGCACTTATGCGACCAACTCGTAGCCTGTTGGGTGACGAGCAAAAGATGTGTTTTGGCGTGGATAGGAATACTCAGATCTGTAACTCACTGAGCCTGCACAAACGAGGCTCTATTCGAGTTGGGTTGGGTGCGGACCATCAGGGCCGAAGGTCACCTGACCCGTGGACTTGGACATCCTCCTTGAGGTCTGGCCTCCCTGGGTCAAAGTTTGCGATTTGAAGCCGGCGATGTTCAACTTCCATATAAATATCTTGCACTAAATAATGAAGGAAGCTGGATACAATGAACTAGTAAAAAGTAGTAAGGCGTTAGCCTTGCCTCTTGTTTATTCGTATTTTGTATTTTACGTTTGGCCACCTCCTTAATACATCTAACGTATCCTTAATGACTACCTTACGTTTCTATGTAACAAATAAGAGTATCATTGGACTTCTGTCTCCTAACTGGCACCTGTCAGCTACCTACCCTACCTACCTAATTAGGTACCTCACCTACCTAGGTAGCTATTAGGTTCCGAGGCTTTAAGAGTTCACTTTGCAGGCAGGCGCACATTGATTATTTGCCAGGCAGCAGTTACGTACTTTGCCAATTCAACTCCGGTTCAGAACTCGACAAAATCTTTTTTGCCATCCTCAAAACATATCAGAACTTTATGGAAATGATATACAACGCATAGTTATCCCACCAGATCATCTCAAAAAAAGAAAAAGCAAAAGAAAAAAAAGGCAAAAATTTAACCCGACGCGGGACTCGAACCCGCAACCTCCAGATTACATGGCCATTATCCACTCGATTGTGAAGAAACTTAGAAGTCTGATGCTCTACCATTGAGCCAGCCGGGCGCTCGTTGGAAGTTGCAATACCAGGTTCAAGATACAACCTATATCCTCTTCATTTTGGCATGACCTTGTCATGCAATTTTACTACTTTAATCTGAGCAGAGTAATTCCGAAATCTAGTCATTGTCAGCCTCCCAAACGCAGAGTCAGTACATTTAATTGCTCGCTTTTCTCCTTCATAACGCCATTTGCTAGGCAAGCCCGATAATTTGTTGAGCCACCCGGGCTTTAATTGTTGAACTCCAAGCCTTGAAGACAAGATTATATGCCGAGCGCCACATGCAACTTAGCTTTGGTTGCCAGGCATAATATGAACTACGGAGGTTTTTCTAACATTAACATTGTTCGAGTCTAGACAAGTCATACGCCAACCCATCGGTGGCAAATTGTTACATCTTAGCAAGCTTCGTTATGCCTTTGTCATCGCTAATCTCATTCAATACACTCCATTCTTCGCCCGTCCACAACCAAACGGTGATGTCTTGGCAAGCCCCATAAGCAGGTCGGAGCGCAGGTCAGCTGGAGTTCAGATTCTGCAAAGTTGGCAGGCCCTTCTAAGCTTAGAATCCACATGCGGCTCAGGCTGCCCTGCTCTTTGTGGGTCGGAAAACCAAATGCGCTAAACTTTTTGTTCAATGTGTGTGTTCTTAATTTTTGCTCCACGAGACGTGGGGAATACTACACGAACACGTCGCGGTCAAAAGATTGCGCACTTGAATTTGACGTTGACTGGGACAGTGGCCGAGAATTTTGGTTGTCCTCGGGAAAGAAAAAGAAAACACCACACACGTTCACTAACCCTCCTTCATGAGGCCTCGCCGCGTGTCGTGGGCTCCTATCAGCCAGTGCCAGACCTAGGATCGCCAAGACCTCTGGGCACACCTCGAACCCGTCTTGGTGGACGATCCGAGACTTGGCCCGGCGGGAAGACCGCACGCTCCAACGTCGCCTGTATTACAAGGCGGCACTATAATGCTTGAGCTAGCACAAGACATGTTTGGCGGTAGCTTGTTTGGCTGGGCTTTGTTGGCATGTGGGCGTTTTCAAATTGCTTTTACTGCATGCTGGTATATCCTTTATTTTCTTTTGATTTTAGATCTTTTGCATACCAATGGCGGCCTTAGGTGTCCAATTCACATAAGATGCTCCGCAGTCGTTACGACCCCCGACGTCGTTGTCACGTTGCCGACTTCCTTCTCGGCTCTGTGTTTCGCAGACGCTGGCCCTGGTGGAGAACGTAGCCAAAGATAACAACCTTGTCAGACTTCTCCATCTCGCACAGGGCACAGGAGGAACAAACACCAGACCCCGCGACAAAAATTTACGTGGTATCTGTACGACTGGGCCAACCAAGTCGATTAATCCTACAAGCAAGGTCCCGGAAATGAAACCTCCCCTCCTCCCCACCTTTTAGCAGACAGGCCGACCAGGTTGCTACAGGCTCTGGCAGATTTGAGGACCCAATGATGGGGGACGTAATTATCGCCATGCGGTGGCCATGCGAACATGATCTGATTCCCCCCCAAAAAAATCTCTCATTCTCCATGGGGGAAACTGACATTCCCCGCGCCGACCCCAAAAAAAGTTTCCTTGACGAGATGCTAAATTTAAGATGAGATCAACGAACCCAAAAGCTGATAAACAGTGCGAGTCGTGACCTTGTGACCCGAGAGATCGTCGGTCGCCCAAACTGGGCTGTTGGCTTGCATATTTCCATGTCACGTTCCGACGGTCAATTTACAAAGGTGGATTTATCTGAGTGTTTTCTGGACTTCCAAATCATACAATATTATCATGGCTTGCTTCAACTCCCCAAGAAGCAAACACCTGACTACCTTTCTCTAGTAATACCTCCGTACTAAGCAATGTAAGCAACAGTCGTCTGGCAAGGAATTCCTTTCACCAGTCTGGGGACCATCTTAGATACATACTTCGCAGTAGTGTCTGTGTGGCCGTTGCATAATGCACTGCAACCAACCTCTCTTACCACCCCTCTCCATACTCTCTTGGCGTACAGGTTCTACACTTGGCCACTGAGAAGCATTTTTCGCCCCTTGTCATCGAGCCGCGAAAGAGCCGTTTTTGCCGAGAGCCCAAGCTTTCTGACCAAGTGCCGCCGAGGACCGGATTGATAGAAATCAAAGGCATTTTCATTGCGTCACACTGGAGGGCGGCCACCTGCAATTTCTTTACACGAGAAAAGCACTACCAAATGTTTGGCATCGAATGAATGTGCCGGGGGGTGGTTTCTCAATTACGACATGTATACGGCCAAACGACCCATCTCAGCCTGTCTAATTTGCACTGGGAGGCTCGAGCTTCGTTTGACGGAGACCTTACCCCGACTGTAAGGACTGCTACGGTGAGACTGTAACAATACCGCCCACCTCATCCACCCAGGCTGGTGCGGTGCCATGCAGAACCCCACAAGTGACTCTGCCACACGTTCCAGGCCTTTGTACCTTTATCATGGGTCCCTTTCTTTTGACGGTAAGAGCTATTCTAGCGCGAACTGAGATTGACCCCAAGCCAAGTTCCACATATAAGCAATATACAGAGCCGGCAAAAACAATGACAGGAATACTGATCAAGAAATAATGATGGTTTGATGATACAGATTATTCACCGCAACTCTGACTCCAGGAAGCTTCCTGATGCAATGTTGTAGATATGCAACACAGTCCAACATCTTATTGAATGAAACGGAAATCGGCGCCGAGCTGAGGACGCGCGCTGGACCCGTTTCCATGACCTTGGTACTACGTGTAACCGGGAGGTGGAAGGCTTGGCGATGGGGTTCATGCCACCACGAGAGAAAAAACAACATCCCACATCCCACACCAAATCAGCCAGGCCACCCAGTGGCTGAAGAAGAAGCCGGGGTACCAAATGGAAAGTGCAAGGAGGCGTGGGAAAGACAGTGAACAGGAAAGGACCCCTCTTTCCTTCTCGGCGGTCTGACCGAGAACTTAAAAAAGGTCTTAGACACCCGCGTTCCTGTCACGTCGAAGTCCTCTGGCTTGCTTCTCTTTTTGTGAAGTGCCCGTCCACCGCGAGAAAGGTCGAGTCTTGTCATATTCACCTTCCACCGCAGAATTTGTTACTCCCCCTTTTCCCTCTCCTCTTGCCTATCTCCAAGCAGGACAAGAAAAAAAAGAAAGCCTAGGAAACAAACCGATATGGCTTCCCCCTCACAAAATGAGCCGGCGGACCCTGTCGCAAGGGGTATCGTGCCGGCGGCCACACAGGCCTTTGGCGATCTGTTCAAGTGGAAGCAGCGCGTCGTTGTGACCAACGACCTGGGAGAGCAGCACACCGAGTGGCAGTCGCCGCCGCCGCTCAAGAACCCCATCAGCCTGTTGATGCAGCTGTCTGCCAAGGACTGGCTCTTCTTCCTCGTGGGTTTCGCGGCCTGGAGCGCCGACGCCTTTGACTTTCACGCCCTCTCCATCCAGACCAAGAAGCTGGCCGACTACTACGGCACCACAAAGACGGAGATCACGACGGCTATCACCTTGACCCTGCTGCTCCGCAGCGTGGGGGCGGCCATCTTTGGTCTTGCTGGTGACAAATGGGGACGCAAGTGGCCCATGGTCGTCAACATGATTGTGCTCGGTATTTTGCAAATCGCCACTATTTACAGCACGACTTTCCAGCAGTTTTTGGCTGTGCGAGCCTTGTTTGGTCTATTCATGGGTGGAGTGTAAGTTCCGTTCAGTAGCAGTCTATTCTGCTCTGTTTAAACCCTGGTTTCCGGCCTATGTTGACCCCTTGCTCGAGAACTGACACTGACCTGTTACAACCCCCAGTTACGGCAATGCGATCGCCATGGCTCTTGAAAACAGCCCGGTAGACGCACGTGGTCTCATGTCTGGTATCCTCCAGCAGGGATACTCGTTCGGCTACGTCTGCGCAGCATGCGCCAACCTGGGTGTTGGCGGCGCGACAGACAGCTGGAAGACGGTGTTCTGGATTGCTGCCGGAATCTCAATCGGCGTCGGCCTCGTTCGCTGCTGCTTCCCCGAGTCGCAGCAGTTTATTGAAGCACGCAAGCTCGGCAAGAACAAGGCAAACCCTGTTGCGTTCTGGGAGGAGACGAAGAAGATGCTGGCTGCAGAGTGGAAGCTCTGCCTCTACTGCATCGTCTTGATGACTTGGTTTAACTGTGAGTTATTGACTGTACAAAATGCTTGCTTCACTGTTGCCCCACACAAGCTAACGCGGCGCCTCTCCCCTATTTAGTCTACAGCCATACCTCTCAGGACAGCTACACGACCTTTATGCTTTCGGAGAAGGAGCTTGACAACGCCGGTGCATCGCGTGCCTCCATCCTGATGAAGGCCGGAGCCTGCGTCGGTGGCACCATCATCGGCTACGCATCTCAATGGCTCGGACGCCGTCGCGCCATCATCATCAGTGCCCTCATCAGCGCCTGCTTGATCCCTGCCTGGATCCTCCCCGCCGACGAGGCATCGCTCTCGGCCTCGGGCTTCTTCATGCAGTTCTTTGTGCAGGGCGCCTGGGGAGTCATCCCCATCCACCTGAACGAGCTCTCGCCCGCCGCCTTCAGGTCGTCGTTCCCCGGCATCACCTACCAGCTGGGCAACATGATCTCTTCGCCGTCGGCCCAGATCGTTAACGCCATCGCCGAGTCCAACTTCATCCGCAACCACAAGGGCGACATCGTCGAGGCCTACGGTCCGACCATGGGCATCGCCACCGCCATCATCGCCATGGGCATCGTCACCTGGACGGCCTTCGGTCCCGAGCGCAAGGGTCGCAAGTTTGAGCAGGAGCTGCCTGCCGGCACCGCCGACGTGGCTCCGGCCAAGAGCTTGGACGATGACCTGGAGGCGGGCCACGGCGGGGAGAAGCCAGAGGTTGCAACCGCTGAGAAGGTATAAAGAGGACTCGTGGCCTGGCTGGTAGACTGTGAATATTTGGGATAGGTTTAGAATGGAAAAATTATCAACCATTCTGTGAAGGGGGGTTCAGGGCATTTTTTGAGTATTCTTTCTGTTTATTTTTATACATTGGGTAAACCAAGGCATCCATAGATAACTGCGCATCATTTCTTCATCTTTGCATCATAAAACTCTGGAATTGGGATTTCTGCTGTTTTTCTTCTTAATTTCATTGCTCAAGAAACGGGCAGCGGAGCCGGCGGCCGGCCCAAGTCGTCCTCGGGGAGGCTTATCAAGTCTCCTACGAGCCTTTTGCCTTGTCACGGGTGAGGCACGGTCCCTCTTGGTCAGGACTGTTAGCCGCGACTTGCAAAGCACAAAGACTAGCGGCGTAAGCCTCGGGTGTCTTCAAGGTTATTTCGCTATCCGGTTGGGCGAGGGACTGATGGTTGAGTGCTCATGATGACGAGGTATTCGGCCTTTGCTTTAGGGAGTAATACAACACGGAAAAGCGCTCTTCATCCCTAGCGGTGAACAGAATGGCGAGAAGAAAGTGGGAGATACTTGTTGACTTTGGACTGGGTGAGAACGGGAAAGGCTATGCAATTTGTGTTTGGGATTCGGGTGGGGAAAAAGGTTGTCTGAGATCGAACTCCTTTTTAATTCCTCTTTTCGCGCCTTTCTTGCCTATCCAAGTGTCGACTTACCTCACACTAATATTGAAATACCATTTTAGGCTCCCGTATGAACAAGACGTCATGACGGCCTCCCTACCTTGGACAGAAAGTGAGACCGTCATTTCTTTCATCCCGTCTCAACAATCCCCAAGAGGAAGCTAAGTCACCCCAGCCATGTATATTCCGCGGTACCTGTCAACACTCCAGCCTTTATTAGCATTTTAAGCGACAAAGTGGTGGCGGAGTATTACGGGCTGTAAAATATGGTCCTGAATCCAGGTATTAACGATCACAGCAGAGAGGATCGATTAGCCCAAGCATCACGGCATCCAGACAAGTAGAAAAAAGGTCTTTCTCAAAGTAAGGACTAAAATTCAAGATGGTATTCTCGTAAGAACCCCCCCAACGCCAGCCGGCCCTGAAACCAAAACGAGAAAACAGAAAAAAAAGGAATGTAGTAAGTACTGTTGCGTGGCAAAGTCTAGCCAATTCGATATATACCACACCTGCAAATGGAGATGCTATTCCAGGTATTTACCCACGACCAAAAAAGAAACAAAGCTCAAAAAACCCCCCCGCCTCACAAGTCCATAAATCAGAACTGACGCGACGCTATCCTCTGCTGCTGCTCTTCTGACGACAAGCTCTTGAACTCGGCGACATCCTTGTCCCACTTTGCCACGCAGATGGGATCCCAGTTGCAGCGCTCGACCTCTCCGTACGCCGGGTGGCTGAAGCGCGGGTGCCGGCTGGGCCAGTTGGAGGCGTGGTAGTGGTGCTTGACCAGCGCGCCCCTCGCGTTGTGGTTGCCAGAGTCAGAGTGGCCCTGGCCCGCGGCAAAGGCCTCGACGTCGAGGACCAGTATGCGGCTCACCACCTTGGACTCGTCCAGGTCGTGGAAGTCGTCCCACGTGATCTCCTTGCCCGACTTCGATCGCCTCTTGGCCAGGCGGCCGCCGGCTTCTTCGAGCTTCATCCTCATGTTCATGTCCTCGAGGACGGCGATGGTGAAGGCGGATGGTCCGGTGCCCGAGATGACCTTGTCAAAGTCGAGCTGGACTTCGGAGACGCCGACGCCCTGCTCGACGGCGACGTCGTTGAGCCAGCTCATGATGTTCTCGATGAGGTTGAGCATGACGGTCAGCCGCGGCTTGGCCATAAAGGTCCACTGGCAAAAGGACTGGCTCTTTGAGCCCAGGATGGGGTGGTTTCGGAACTGCGGCTGGTCGATCTCGACGCCGATGACGAGGTCAATGTCCTCCTCGTTGTATCGTTCGGGGATGAAGCGGTGCACCGGCTTCAAGGCTTCGACGTCAATGTCGGCATACACGCCGCCCTCTGCGTACATGACAATGTACCTCAGCAGATCGGCCTTGATGATGGTGGCGTTGACGTTGCGGTAAAACTCGACAATGTCGGGCCTGTCGAACCCGTCGGGCCCAAAGTGGTACTCGACGTATCCCATGTCGTTGTCGTCGGTCAGGACCTCGTAGCGGAAATTTGGGTTCCTCGCCGTCCACGTCCTCGCAGTAAGGGAGTCCCGCTCCGCAAACGACATGGGGTCGACCTTCCACGTTTGCCATATCTTCCTGGGGAACTTTGTCGGTACGGATGCGGAATTCTGGAGCTTCTTGCCCTTGCTGAGGTAGTCCTTGTAGGCCTCTCTCCTGATGGCGAGGCCCCTCCCGCGCCCGCCGACACCGGTCCCAGGCACGGAGATTCCGACAATGTCGGCGTTCAGTATGAGGAGGATGATGCACACGCACACCAGGTACAAGGGCAAACAGCGCCTGATTTGTGTTGGTAAGCGGTTCCGGAGGCTGATGGCCGGCTTGAGGTTGCCCATACCCATCTTTGGGGAGAGCGGAGACAGGGGCGAGCCCAGAAGTCTTGGGGAGCCCATGATTGCGGTTGATTGTGTGTGTGGGTGTGTGTGTGTGTGTGTGGGTATCAAAGTGCGAATGTGGTCGCTGGCCCTGTCCTCACGAGGACGGCTGGTATGAAGAAAGCTGCTATTTTGACTCGAGACTTTTTCCGAGCCTCTTCCTAGCTGCGTCTTGTAGTTTTGCTTTTCTGTAATGTTGAGAAGCTCAAGATAGACGTCAAGCCCAAGAGATGGAATGCCAAGGTTGGCAAACAGGTTGAGGCTTTTTGTTATTTTCTGGGGATGGCGTCAACTCAAAAAGAACGGTGAGCTGAGGTGATGAGATAGAGGTTTCTATCTTGACTAGCACCTTTTTTTGTCCAAAGAACAAAAAAGAACCATGCCCTGGGGAGGAGATGATGGATCAGAGGGACGATGACGATTTTTGACGAATGCTAACATGAACTTTTTTGAGTTTATACAACCCGTAAAGCACGGACGAAGCAGGACGACAAGGCGAGCAAGCAAAGACACCAAAACGTGTAGTGCAGAACACGAGGTGACACTGTAGGAAATCGAGACGATTAAAGGACCAAAAGTTTCGAGTCTGATATTTTCGAGTCGGAAGCGCAACGCGCGGACCGGACGGGGGAAACAGAGGTGGGAAAAATAGCAACAATAACGTCACGCCCCTAAAGGACTCTTTCTCTTCTCTCTCTCTGTCCATGTCTCTAGCTTTAGCCCCCCTGGGTGGCACGCCATCAACTTTGTCAGGGGTAACCAACGAAAAAAAAAATCCGACATTCCCACACCATCCCCGGGTCGCCGATAAGCGATACTAGGATAGGACTATACTACTAACAAAGTAGCAGTAGTGGGCACGCGAATGACTGCCCGAAAAAAAGGATTCCGCATTAACAAAACAGTTAGATGTAACGCGGCACCATTCTGGAGAGGGTTTGAGCCGAGGGAATGGGCGTACAACGTATGGGGGAGGGGGGATGGATGGGGTAGGTAGCATTCCTCGGTAAGCGCATTTACGCCAGAGGATACGAGTGAGTTGAGCTGGGGTTAGGTGCATTTTCAAAAGCAAGGTACCTTGGACAAGACTTGAACCCAGCCTTTGAGGCTTGCATATTTTGACCCAGAGAAATTGCAGGCGTTTGCGGGGGCGCCATTTAGAAAATGACAAGAACCGACTGGTTAAAGGATTCCCAACATGGAAATTGATGTTTATTGCGCTGCGGTCTGTTAGACAGGGATCATAATGGCATCGCCTGTTGTGAGGGTGGAGCCATTGCCCGAGCCAATTGGGTTGCTGAATTACAGTGAACATGGCTATTGAACGCTAGGCACTTGAATCCCTGTACTGTACCCCATACAGTACGACGCTGAGTGAGGGGGAGGGCGGGTGCGCATGTGTGTACAGTATCATTCGGTACAGGTCATATGTAAGTACAGACTGTGCTGTACAGTAAACTGCGGTGCGAAGCAACAGCAGACAGACGGCTGCTTGACAGAATTTGGAAGTTCAGTTCGGTACAAAGAGAATAATCGCAACATCTACCGGACCACCTTGGCCTCAATGACGTTTTTGTGTTTTATTTTTGTTCGTATGGTTTTTTTTTGTGGTTATTTTTCATTTCGCTCATCGACGTCGGATTATTCAACCCGTGTTTGTTATTTTGGTGTCCAAGACTGAGCTGATAATCGTATCGACGACCAAAAGAAGAGGTAAATTTCTTCGAGAACAAGGAACGCGTACCCTAGGAACCGTTTGTGCCCAAGGATCAATTATCAGGGAAACCCTTTGGCCCCACGTTCTCGGATGCGGACGGGTTGGACTTAACCTTCGAGGCTGCACGAATCAAAACGACAAATTGGACGAATTTTTTTTTTCTCTCTTTTCATACCAATGCTTGTTTTTGACTTTTTGAGTGACACTGACATGTACGACCAAGGCAGCTGAGAGGGCCCCTGACTGGCCACTTGCAGATGAGATCGCTTTCAGGGCCGTCCAACGGTGGCGGTCTGGCATGTGTATCGAGGGGGTGGGGCTGAAGATAGCGCGGGTGTGGTGTGGGACACACTACTGGTCAACTACGTCTGCCAGGTACTGGGCGATTTTCTATAGAACGAGTGCCTGCCAGCTAAGCTATACGGCAGGCTACCTTAACTTCATGGGTGAGTTGATGAGCTAGGCGCCACGCCAGGTGGGTACAGTAGGCCGCGATCTCCCCCAAGAATGCATCGGCCTCCTCTCGGCTTTCTAATTTGGTAAGTTTTTAAACTACTATAGTACTGCACTGGTGGGAGAAGTTTCCCAACACAGTATGCATGAATGTTCATCTGTCAGCGACTCTCGGGTAAATGACCTAAAGGTCTTTTGTACTGTAACAAATGCAAAAAGTGTAATTCAAGGTCGTCAGATGTACGTACGGTAATAAGACATACACACACAGTAAACGACGTCTGAAATCTCATGTGAAGTTCTTGAGCTGTAAATCTCGATGCAGGATACGCCGCGCTTCCCAGTCAAAGCGCGAGGGACCTGCAAGCAAAGGCAAGCAGCAATTCCCCCATTTACCTGCCTACTGTACACCCGCCATGCGACGCATTCCAAAGCTTGCCCAAGTTCTTTTTGGGATCACCCACGCTATTACCGCAGCAAGTAAGCCGGCCCGCCACACACCATACACCTTGATAGTCCGCTTGGCCAAGTCGACGTATGTACTTGCTGCAGTGTGACAAGAATTCACTACTACCTTGCGAAGTAACTTCCCAGTACGTGGTAAACTACAACCACGGAGTAACTACTCGTAGTAGCTTGCAGTCACACCAAAAAGACCATGAAATCCTGGCTTGTTTCTTGCTTTCAGTCGCAAACACACACCGACAACCCCTCACCAAAATCGGTAGCTCTTTTTTTTTTTTTTTTTTTTTTGAAATTCAGTGGAACCACCTCCCGGCATTATTGGATC
>JAVHJQ010000326.1:0-13557 GCA_031306095.1 Pyricularia sp. CD86 | reverse complement strand
CATTTATCGTTTACATTGCCTTTAGTTAACAAGTGGTATCTTTTTCCAACTCTATTCTAAAAATAAAAATAAAAACGAAAACATGCTCCGTAAATTTACTTATACATTGGCAGAGTGAAGTACAACACTCATGCGCCAGGCAGGTAATGAAAGGGGTATGTCCTGCGGTTCCAGTAGGTAGCCACGGGCCTCACAAGCCGCGTCTCTTTATCTTCAGCCCTTGGTGGCGGTTCATTAAAATCTCCCATGTAGTATTGCGCCAGCTTCTCGATCGGTACCCTGCGCCATGTTCCGTATGCGTCCAATAGCACGTTGTCAGCATTCGGTGGAAGTGCCCTGGCCATCGTCGCTTTGACCTTGTACGAGAGGCGTAGGCTTGCTTGTATGGCAATTTTGGCCTCGACTTGCAGACGTTTGACATCCTGCCGAGACCATCTACCGCGGCGCAGGGCTGCCTTATAAAAGGGGGCGTTGGTCTTTCTATGCTCTCGAGCGGCAGCCACCCACTCCGAGTTGTGATGTTTGTGGGCCAGCTTGACGCATGAGTCGACACTGACAGACGGCATAGAAAGATACATGGCGTCTTTCAGCTCGGATGGAACGAATGGCATTTGGCTAAACGTCTGAATACACCCTGCCACATTCTCGATGACTAGATCGACTTGCTCGGCCAGGATATGGAGCCGCGACATGGCCCGCCGCCTCTCCTGCATCTCCAGCATGTGTTGATATCTATGGACAGCCATGCTCATGGGAGGGGCTTCCCGTGCGGTTGGGAAGCGCTGACGCCACCACGCTTGAATCTTGGGCGCCAAGGAAGCGCCTGGTTTTTTTCGAGTCTCATCGATTCGTTGCTTTGCCCGGTTGATTATTGATTTGATCTCCTCCAAGTCGCCGTCCACCTGGTTCAAATACTGAGAAATCTCTTTAATCCGCAGCGCCATTACGATGGTCGACAGGCCCGGTAAGAACTGATATACATCGTTTGGATGGCGAGGACGCTCGGTCGTCAACAGCAGTGCTGTGTTGACATATACATCACGACGATGTTGGCGTGCAACCTCTTCCTCGAAGTCAACCGGAGACTTGGCCCAGTTATGCTTATCTGTCCCCATGACCATGGACAAGCGGACTGCATATAGTTCCAACACGCGCCGGAGCTGCGTGACGAGAAGAGCAGGACACACCGAGTCATCCTCCTCCAAGAGGAGTGAAATCAGATCCTCTGCGTTGGCACATAGACCACGGACCAGCAGGCTTGCCGCATCGTGATCCAATCTGCTCCCTATCAGGGCGAGAAGATCAATGAAGATGGTCGTCTGAATAGCGTGCCCTCGCTTTAGGCTCATGCTAAGTATTTGCGCAGCGTGTTGGGCTTGGCCAAAGTAGATGAGACCTTTCAGGAGCGCCTCCATCTCACTTGCGTCCAGCCAGCTGCGAGTGACCAACCATTCCCCACGCAATGCCACGTTTTCTCTCTTGGCCCACGAAAGAAATGTCTCACCGTCGTCCTCGGTGGTGGACAATCGCACACGTCGGATCCCGACACCCATCGAGTCAAGGCCTACCATGCGACGAACCCAGTGATAAAATCCGAGGATGTCATTGCCGGCATAGTAGTGGTGTAAAATTATAACAATGGTTGCCTTTGTAGGCATCATCTTGCTACGCAAAAAGCTGTCCATGACGATGCGAGCAAGACGATGCTCACCCACCATTGTGAAACCTAGTATGAGTGTGTTGAAAGTGTGTACCTCGGGCTCATAGACTTGAGTCAGGAGGTTGAAGCAGATCTTGTACAGCATTGCCGTTGTCAAGCCAGAGTCCTCGTCTTTTTTGCGGGATGCCCTATCATGTGTTTTTTCCTCAGTAATGGCTTGCTCCCATCGTGCAAAGACCATTCTAGCATGGTCATTGATTTTCTTGATTCCCTCAGCAGCTGCAACGGGGTCGATCCCGGCACTTTGGTACTTGGGATAGCCTTCTTGCCTGAGCATTTCAAGAGCAGTCCAAGGCCCATCGAGACTATCTATTGCACGGCGAATCGGATCTAGTTTTCCACGAAACCTCTCGGTAACAGCCTGCTTCATTAAGGCATCGACAAGCGCATTAATCCTCTGACGATTCTGGTTCACGTGCATGTCCTTTCTGGGACCGCGATAAGGACCGTGATGAAGCAGCTCCTCCTGGATGTTTTCGGCGTCTAGTTGCTGTATGTCGACCTCGTGTATTGGCAAACCCCTGGGATCGTAGACAACATCCTCAGCCTTTTCAGGTCCGCTATCTGAATCACTTGAAAGTTTGCCATTCTCTCGGACGGACTTGACATGGGTTTCCTCCTCGTTATGTTGAGCCTCAATTACGTGACCAAGCTCAACTGCAGAAGAGGCCAACCTTTTGGTCCTAAAATAAACAGCATGGAGAGAGTCCAAGTGCGCCTCCCGGTGCTGTAGAGTACGCTCGCTGTTTTTCAAAAGGGCCTGGGGGACGCAGATCGCCTCGATAGCCCTGGCTACACCTTCGTTATCGTCGTCCATGAACCACTGTCCCTCTGGTTCTTGTCCGGGCTTAGTCACACATGGCACGCTAGATGTGACACGGTTGAGACGTCGGTCCAGCCAAGCTCTGCTAGAGCCACCAGCTCTCAGGTCCCCTGCTGCAGTGCGTGAGACGGTTGTTCCCTTTCTATAATGGCTCGTGATCTCGTCCGTAGTCTCATCGGTTCGATCGTTCGTCTCGATTGTGTCGGCAAAGTCCCTTTCGCTGACTGTTCTGCCGCCATATGATCTTTTGTGGCCGCGCAGTGGTTGTTGACATGTCGTCAATGGCGTGACTATGGGACGCCATGATGGCGAGGCCAGGCATGCTCGGCAATGGCCATTGGCGTTTGCCTGAGCAGTCCGGGACAGGCGTAGAAGCATTTTCGACGCATTTCGACACGTTTTTGGGTCTCGAGGCGCCAATTGCACAAACAAGTGGATGGCCTGATGTTCGAACGTCGGCCTGCGATTTTTTGTATGAGGTCAAGCTGAAGCTCGGGCTCGAGGCCAATTCGATCGAGATAAGATAGGCGCGAAAAAAAAATAACAACCTTGGGTTGACGTTGGAGGACCCACTGGGATAAATTCACCTCCCGCATTACCGCGCGCAAATCGGCAAGCGTCGGGCGATTAAGAGCGTACTAAGCGGGCAAAAAGGCAATTACGGTTAGTGGGGTAGCTTTCGGCATCAGTTGGAAGCATCGCAGCTGTAGAATCACTTGAGGTTCTCGTCGCCCTGTACTCTCTCAACCATCTTCTCTCGCATCGTGTAGGACGGTCGATTGCTAAAGGAATACATCATACACAGTCGCAAAATCACGCTTGACCACGAAACATTTTTCGCGTTTGACAGACCAAGCTTTGCCGTGAATATGTTCTCACTGACTCTCACTGCTGAGCTTGGCGGGTGAGTTGGGGCGCGATCTTCTCTTGCCCTCTCCCCTTGCACTTGAACAAGAAACACAAACTGACAATGCCGGACCATCAGGGTCACGAACCTACGCCCTGATGATACCGAGGCAAGCCCGTTTTGGTATACTTTCAAGGTGCAGTGCACTTCGTGTCGAGAGACCCATGCAAATTGGGTTGGAGTTAGCCGCTTTGTGAGAAGCCGAAACATTTTTCTTTTTTTTTTCCTTGAGAAACCAGCACAGGATGATGAAAACATTAAACCCGGCGTGTCTAACCATTTTCGTTTCTAAAGGAAACAAACGAGATGAGTGGTAGCAGAGGAGAGGCCAACTTTGTTTGGAAGTGCAAAAACTGCAAGGTACCGTATTAGAAATCATCCATTGACAGACACCTCGAGTAGCCGAGGATCCCTTTTGAAAGCTGACGCCTGACGAGTTTACTATGACCAAATTATTTAGCGAGAGTCTTCGGCATCGATCAAAGCAGCACCAACTGCATACGAGGCTTCGGAGCCGGCAAAGAGTCAAAAGATTATCGAGTTCGACTGTCGTGGGCTCGAGTTTGTTGAGTTCAAGCCAGAGGTACGAGCCCGTGACCGATTTGCTTTTCACAGTCGTCGGAAACCCAAAGTATACTAATCGTAACTGTAAAATAGGGCAACTGGCTAGCTGAGGGTGTCGAGTCAGGAACCAAGTTCACGGAAATTGACCTCGACGAGGGTGAGTGGTTTGAGTACGATGAGAAGGCGGGGGATGAAGTCAGCATAAAAGATCTCAAATGGGAAATCCGCCGTGCATAGCGGGATTGATGCCGATTCTGTAGTTGAGGTTGAAATCCAATGGAACACATTCAGCAGTAGGTCTATCTAAAGATGACTGGAAGAGCGGCGTACTATTTTTATGTCTGTCCCTCGTATTTTTCCAGGACTGGACGGCAGGAAAGTCTCCATGACTGCAAAGCTAAAGCTACTTGCTTACACACTTGACCTGTTCTCGAAACTTATCTAATTAGCCGAGTCAAAACAAGGTATCGATCAAGTTAGATTATAGCTACAGAAGCTGCAATGAACCTGTGTCAGCCCTGTTGTTCAAAAACCTGTCCCCGGAAGCTAGGGACAAAGAAATTGGCTTGCGCCCCCCTCTAGCACTATCTTTCTTGCCGTGCCTTAGACATGAATTCCGCAACAGGGTAATTCATTCAACGAAGAGCCAGGTTCTAGTCCATGGAGAAAGGTCACAAGGTACTTCTGCCCCTTACTGAGACCTCACGAGAGCAATGTCGGAAAGCAGCGGCTTGCATCTGACCGACTACGGCAGAAGCACAAAGTTCGAGTTCTAGACCTGGGCACCCCTGGCATGGAGTCACTGCGTACGGGGTTGTCGTGTCATAAAACGTGGTGATATTAGGACCCCTAATTTTGCACGTCACCAGACTCGCATGAAGCGACAAGAGGGCTCGTCACACGACCAAGCAACCACTTTGGTGGAACAATCTCAGTAACCTTGCTCGTTTGTGCTCGCAATGTGGGCAGCGGTGTGCCAAGAGAGTCAAGATGAGAACGGGATACCGGTGCCGAAGTTGAATTGGTGGGGAAGCGGTGTACGGTAAGAGCGAACGAACAACTGAATTGAAATTAGGATTGAACTTCGCTTTGTTTTGGCCAGGCCAGACCAGCCCTACTACTATACTGCAAGTACCTGGGAAGTACGCCGTAAAAACACACCTAATAGGTAGGTAGGTAGGTAGGTACCTCTCTAGAGGTACCTACCTTATTCTTCGTGTACAGTAGCATGAAACTTAGCACTCCGTAACTTGCTAGCCCAGTCAAGTAAAGCCTAAAATTACTTACTGTACAGTACCACAAGTGCCGTATGGTCATGTGCACAGTGCACGGTCCAAAAATTACTGGGCTTCTTAAGATTCCAAGCTTGGTTGATGCATGTGGCCCAGAAACCTATTCTGCCTGTCGGTACCCGCTGCTGTTCGAAAGGTAAGAATAAGACGCCTTGGCAACTTGGCGAAGCGGTTTCGTATTCTTCTCCGTCGTCTTCTCTCTATATATTATATCACATTGGCTTCGGGCAACCAGCAGGAAGAAGAAGATCGAGCATGCGGTTCATCTGTTTGCTCTGATTGACGCAATAACAAAAAGATAAGTCGTAATCAGAAAAGGCTAGCGCGGCAAAAGGTCAGGGAAGCATTCCATCGTAAACCTTGCCGAGGGTTCTCTTTGGGGGACAACACAGGTACTCAGGGCGACGCACGCTTTTGGACGGTTGGCCCAGAGCCTCTTTGATCCCAATGGACGAGACCCTTGGCCCACACCGTCTTGTCGTCTTTGCCGCAGTCTGTCTGCCTGAGTCGGTCTACTACGTACTTACGACAAACAGGGTCTGGCAGGCCGGGTACTGGGTTCAAAAAGTGGATTGATTGCACCCTGGTTTTCGCAACTCCTTGGATCTCTTGGATACCTAATTGAGAATTTATTCTGGATCTAGGAAGGGACTGACTGCCAGTAGATGATGCAAAATCCAAGTCGACTTTCTGCTTCAAAATTTCCCTAGCTTTAAATCTTTACCGAAGACACCAACAGTAACCTGTATCCAACATACGAAAGAAAAAGAAAAGAAAAACTTGGACTTCCCTTTAGTTCAGCTCAGGTGCTCGTCTTATCTTTCGCACTGTAGGTAAGGACATCCCGACGTTCCGTCCTGAATTGATTGGTGTCCCTGGATGGGTGTCAATGCCCACACAGATCTATTTTTTATTTTATTTTTCCAATTGGATCCTGACAAAGGGTCCGATAAACCCCCACAACTATGACCCTATGAGCTCATAACTACCTCTACCTACCTCCACTACCACCAAGATTTAATGGCAGTAGCCAGGACCATTGGGAACCGAACCCCAGGTTTGCTTCTTCACATATTCAAAAGGTCGACTTGCTGACCACTGCACCGTCTTGGACAAGCTTTTTTTTTGCTGAAAACAGAGGCGATTGGTTTCAGCCAGACAGCTCAGCTCAGCTCAACTCAAACCACGCTCAAAAGATCGGAATCTTGAAGTTGCCAGTCGATCAACGAACATGTCGCCCTTGATCGAGCTTTGAGACAGCTTCCACCAATCAACACTAAACATATCCGAGGGACACTTTCCGCCAAGACTAGTTCTTGACGTCTTCTCCATCATCTGAGATATTGCTTATTCTCCCATCCAAACCCGGAGGTTTTAATATTTCTTTCACCGTCTACTTGAGACCTTATTTCCTCTCTACCCACCGACCTTCCTACTTACCTAGGTAGCTTAGTTACCTATATCGACAAGGTACGGTGCCTTTCTCACCATTGCTCATCCGTATCATAACAGCTCAAAGACCTGTTGCAGAGAAAGGCAATATCCACCAAGCAACAAAATGCAAAACGTGATCTCAAGAGTTTCATTCAAGTGACCTTGACTTGGATTCTCACAATAGCCAGCTTTGCTTCTCACACAAAGTTCAAAGCTTACTCTTTATTTACTTCTCTCAAAATAGGATTCACTTTTCCAGTCATAAAAGAAACCAGAGGCCTCTCTGATCAACCAGCCTACGTACCTATCTTATTCAAACAACCCATCAGAAGCAAACTGTGGCGGACTTCAGCAGTGTATCCGCTGGTCTCTAAACAACATGAAGTTTGGAAGAAAGTGAGTCCCCCGCCAAAACACATGTTTGCAGAGACGGCAAGGCTCACCTTCATATAGTCTCCCACGCAACCAGGTTCCCGAGTGGGCATCTGCCTACATAGACTACAAAGGGCTCAAAAAGCTCATCAAAGCCGCTGCTGCCACCTCCAAAAATGGTGGGCAGGCTGATTTAGCAGGTGGGACACTCTCCTCCGGTCCAAACCCCCGGGGCTGAGCCCGTCATCACCTAACCATTGTCTTGTCATATTAGAGTTCTTCTTTGCTCTTGATCGAAACCTTGAAGATGTAGACTCGTTCTACAATAAGAAGTTCGCCGATGCCTGCCGCCGACTGAGGCTTCTTCACGACAGATATGGCAGCAGTGTCGATGCCATCTCCAACTTGGATCAGGATGAGGTGGAAGAGTTGATGGGCGCCATGCTGGAGCTACGAAGTAAGTTGCGCCAACTCCAGTGGTTTGGTGAGATCAACAGGCGCGGTTTTGTCAAAATCACCAAGAAACTTGACAAGAAAGTACCTGGTACCGTCACCCAGGACCGCTACATTGCCACCAGAGTCGATCCGTGCCCGTTCGCCAAAGACAACACCATAGTACGTATCCTCAACGATATCAACAAGTGGCTCTCGGTATTGGGCGATGCCCAGAACATGGATGACGCCAGGTCCGACAGATCCGCACGATCACTAGGCCGTGCATCAGCCAAAGCAATGTTGAACTTTGCACCAGCGCTCCTCGACAAGATGGATAGTGCCATCCGCAGTGACGACGTTGCTGGGTTGAAAGACGGCCTGGAAGAGGGCAAAGTCGACACGTCGGATCCCGGCTCCCAGAGTCTGTTACTCAACCTTCTGCAGCGCTCAATCTCATCAAGATCGAAGGCCTCCATTGCATACATTCTCGGCCAGGTCAAATCCTTAGAAGACCCAGATGATATAAACGGACGAAACTGCATTCACAGGCTCGTGCTGCACATTGGACGAACAAAGACGACGTCGGCAGGGGAGCAGGAGCCGGCCCCATACCCCTTCCCACATTCATCCAAATTCGAGACTCAGATGGGCACTCATTATCTGAATCCTGCGGCTTCAACAGTGCCTGCACCAACTACGGGTGCCGCGAGCAATGAGGAGAAACTCCTTGGCCATGGGGACGACGCCGTTCAGATCCTCAACTATCTTCTGGATAACCTCAGCGATGACCACCGACCCGGTCTTAGTGCTCGGGATTCGTTTGGTCGGACGCCCCTCCACTACGCCGCACAATTTGGCATCGTGGACATCTTGGAGCTCATCATTGCTAGAATGCAAGATTGGGGTCAGTTCGACGTAAGTCGTGGAATTGACGCGCCGGAGTGGGAGGACAATGAAGGAAACGCTCCCCTTCATCTCAGCGTCATTGGGGGACATCCTAGGACCACTAAAGCTCTGCTCAAGGGAGAAAGTTGGCAGGGTCTGAGCGAGAGTGACAAGACGGAACTGCGACGAAACGTGTCAAAATCGAGTGCTGTTCTTGCCATTGCAACCAAGCACAACCACGCACAGATCGTGGCTATGCTAGCCAACGCAGGCGTCGACATTAATTGGCAGGACAAAAGTGGCGAGACAGCGCTACACATTGCTGCCAGGTTCGGCCACGATGAGTGTGCTAGGATTCTGATACGCGGCACTGATGAGCAAAAGGCTGATCTCGAACTTGTTGAGACCTTTTTTGCCTGGACCCCCTTGCACATTGTTGCCGTTGATGGCCACCTTTCCGTCGCTCAGCTTCTGGTTGATGCAGGTGCGGACGTTGACAAACCCGACTCGTCTGGATGGACCGCCAAGGAACATGCAGCGCTTCGCGGCCACATGCCGATTGCCAGATTACTCGCCGCACACTCGACGGTAGAGGAGCCCGCCACAGTGAACGCAGGCGAGTCTCAGCCGAGCACCGGCACGTCACCGCCAGAAGTATCCTCTCTGGGCGACCGCCGTTCAACCGCTGCCGTTTCTCGCCCTGCCGAGCCAGTAAGGGCATATGGCCACCGCTATCTCAAAGACCAGACCATGGTTCTGGTTAGCCTGGGGACCATGGACATGCGGAAACATGTCGATCCCGTGAAGCTCGATAGGGTGCCGCTTGCAGAGGCACACACAACCCAGCTGGATACGGCACTTTCCTTGGTTCTCTCAGCAACCGGAGCACAAGGCGACTCGACCGTTATCGACCTTCCCGTGCATGAGCACATTTGCACCGAGCCTGTCATATTCACCACCACCGACGTCACCAAGGTCAAGCTGCTTTTTGACATTGTGCCTACCTATTCTGGCAACGAGAAGAACAAAATTGGACGGGCGGTCGCTCTGCTCTCAAGCATACGGCCCTCGATCGGAGCCAAACGGATGAGTCTCCAGGGAGACGTCTGCATTCCCATCATTGATTCCAATTTGGATGTCATTGGAGCAGTCAATTTCAACTTCTTGGTCATCACTCCATTTTCCCACCCGAACATGGAGGTGACATCAAAACAGACGTACTGGAAGAAGATGTCGTCAACAATGGTCATAGGCCACCGCGGTCTTGGAAAGAACCAGGCGGCAAACAAGTCATTGCAGCTCGGCGAGAATACGGTTCCATCCTTCATCGCCGCCGCCAACCTGGGAGCACAGTATGTCGAGTTCGACGTGCAGCTAACCAAGGATCACATCCCGGTCATATATCATGACTTCCTCGTCAGCGAAACTGGTATCGATGCGCCAGTGCACACTCTGACTTTGGAACAGTTCCTCCACATCAATCCGGACTCGAGCCGCACTCATAGCCCTAATGGTCGTGATTCCAATGGCCAACCGAAGATCAGCCAGGTCAAGAAGATCCGCAGCAACAGCCCTGGACCTCGACAGCGGTCCCTTTCGATGGGCTGGGCAAACACGGACAGTACGGTCTTGGACGAGCGCATGAAGCATACCCGTGACTTCAAGGCAAAGGGCTACAAGGCGAACTCCAGGGGCAACTTTATCCAGGCACCCTTCGCTACTCTTGAGGACTTGTTTCATAAACTTCCCGAAGATGTTGGCTTCAACATCGAAATGAAGTATCCCATGCTGCACGAGAGTGAAGAGCATGAGATGGACACATATGCCGTCGAGCTGAATTCATTCTGCGACACGGTCCTCTCAAAAGTCTACGACCTTGCTGGCACTCGCAACATCATCTTTTCGTCTTTCAACCCAGATATCTGCCTGTGCCTCTCTTTCAAGCAGCCCAACTTCCCGATCCTGTTCCTATCGGATGCGGGCGCTGTACCGGTGGGTGACGTGCGAGCCAGCAGCTTGCAAGAAGCCATCCGATTTGCGAGTCGATGGAATCTTCTCGGGGTTGTCAGCGTCGCCGAGCCGTTTGTATTGAGCCCGCGCCTGGTCAGGGTCGTGAAGCAGAACGGACTGGTATGCGTCAGTTACGGTGTCTGGAACAACGATCCAAAGATGGTTCAGGTATGTTGACATACACCAACGGATATCAGTTTTCCTTTGAATGTGCCTTTGCTAATCCCCATGGAAATATAGCGCCAAGTCAAGGAGGGCATCGATGCAGTCATTGTTGACAGTGTTCTAGCCATCCGCAAAGGACTCACGGCGGGCCAGGAGCAAGAACAGTCAGATGCTGTTCAGAATGGCGAGAATGACGGCATAGTCGACCTGTCGGCCCAGCCCATTGATAACAACAACGGCACGAAATCGGGTGCAGTTGTCGCATCAACCGCCTAAAAGGTGTCTTTTTTGGTGGTTTGAGCGCGTGGGCACATGGCATCACTTATTGCATTGCTGAGCGGTCATGTTTTGGAGTTTTTTCTGTAACGTAACATAACACTGTATGGATGGCCCGGCAAATTTTGGTACATATACACGACGGCGTTTATGATTTTTGCATTGCTGGAGGAGTTATTCCTCGTCTAGCCACTTCTGGGAAGGCTCTAAACTGTCAAATGACAATAGGGTACAGACGATTTCACCGTTGTAAAAGCATGGGGTTTTTTTTCGGGGTTTTTTTCTTTTTCAATAGTACACTCTGAAAGTTGACAGCGAAGCAAACCTAAGCCTCACTTGCTATACGTCCATATATCGCATTGGTACTATTAACAACTTGGGCATGTAGTTGACTGGTACAGCTATACAACATGAAAAATCGAACGGTCAAGATATAAAAAAAAAAGCGTAAAGCAAAATTCAATGAACGAAATTGCAACCAACGTTTCCCAAAGCCAAAGAACTTTGAAGCCCAGTAAGAACCAGTGCGCCCAGATAGTTTTATACCCAAAGAGCTCATAGTCTTGATGGGAAGAAAGGCCTCACTGCCTCTAGATGTTTGTTGGCTGACGGAAGCCCAGCTTGTCAAGGTGAATGCGAGGAGCAACACCCATGACTGTCAGGATAAAAGAGAGGTAAAAGATCCAGGCGCGCATGTGAAGCACGTTTACGTTGAAGCCCGTTCCGAGCGATGAGATGCAAGTGAACACGATCATGGGCAGGACGACGACGTAGGCGAACCAGCGGTGGTACTTCCAGGTCGCCTTGGCATTTTCCACGCCCCCGAACGCACCTGGCACGGCCCACATGAAGACGCCGAACGTAGCCTGGCAGACGATGATGACAGCGGTCCCAACGCCGAGGTAGGCGTGGAGGGACTTGAAGTGCGGGTTGTTGCCCTTGATCTTGTTGGCCTCGATGATGGCTACACCAGCCATGAAGGTCAACCCGGCCAGTCCCATGATGCCGACGTGCAGCCTCGCGCCCTGCCTCTTCCTCTCAGGGTCGGCGGACGTCGTCGGCTGCAGGACCAGGACGCCGATCAGGGCGATGGCGACGGCGGCGCTCTGGAGGAGGGGGTGCGGCGTGAAGAGCGGCAGGAATTTTTGGCTCAGCGTCGAGTACCAGACCTCGAAGCAGAACATGACGACACCGACGAGGGTGAAGAAACCGGTTCCTGTGGGGTCAAATATTAACCATCAGTCTGCCAGAGTCTTGAAAGTACACGTATGCGAAATAGCATCATTTCTCTCTCTCTCTCTCTCCCTCCCTTTCACTCCTTTCTCTTTTTCACTGCATCGTCGATTCGCGTGTGTTGTAGGAAAACATGTACTATAAATATAAACAAACCTAAGTATAAGTTCGCATAGAACGGTTGGTTCGACGCCTGCGTAGCGTCCCCGGGTCGCCCCAACAGGGGCTCCGACTCCCTTCTAGTAGGCATGCTGTCTGGCATATAGAATTTGACAAGGCTGCTGTTGGGTTCGCGCTAGGAGGATTCTGGCGTTGGTCTTCTCGTACAGAAAAAAAAAGAAACCAGTGCGTTAGCAGGGAGTGCGATTCGCCCCAGAGCAGAGACTATCAAGTCGCACCTATATTTCGCCAAGGAGCAAAAGATTCAAAGGCTTATCTCCAGAGGCTGTACTGTTTGCGAGGAGACGGATTATAATAATAAAGATTGCAGAGCACTAACTTCTCACACACGCTCGGGCCGAGCAATTGGTTTGAAAGTAGACCAGATGATGGACAGCTTTCGTTTGCGTATTGAAGAGTGTGCGTACTCTACACTTTGTCGATGCCGAACACCGATGGTACCGACCGTGGATCGTTTTCCTGTCGTATGCATAGGTTTTCTTCTTTCCCGCGCTTTCCATCAATGCACGGGATGGGAAACGATTTGTCAATGACGGCATCCACTATCGTGATTGACGTGGGTAGCTTTGGCCAATCAGCACATTGTTAAAGCCCGATTAGCTAACGGGTTGTGAGGGGTGGTCTCTTTACTACCGCAGATGAATGCGGGGCACCCCTGGGGTAAACTCGTCATCCCTGTATTGTTTGGTTGGCACTTGTTTCAAGGGAAACAAACAATACTTGATGCAGGTGCCTGAGGTGCCTAACTTGCTACCTAGGTACCTACCTACCTAATTTTCTCTCGAAGTGAAATCCGTAAATTCAGGGACCCTACCTATCTATCTCATCCCGAATTACACTTGGTCATGTTAGACGTAGTGCATTCTACTAGTAGTCTAGTCTCTATTGGAATACTACCACGCTAGGTATGTACGCGAGTTTAGGCGGGATGGGTCTGCGAGCGGCTCACTGTCAATGGCAGATATTTTTTGCTTATCGAATGGAGGGAGTATCTTTCGTTATAAACGAAAATCTACTGTAGGACTGAGTTACAAGGAAGTACCCAGCTCCATAGTTTGCTGCTTGTTGCTTGAAACCTTCACGTAATTGACCGCAGTATAATGTGAGATGTTGCCCGCGCTGCAGTAGGATAGCGACGGGGTCAAGGCCGATGACGGGGTTTCTGTTAGTCATGATGCGGTTTCGGACAGCTAGAGGACGCTTATCACGCGCCGATGCTAGAATACTACGCTGTGTTGGTTCTGGTGTTATCATGTACAGC